>JADBJO010000647.1:330000-332500 GCA_016801955.1 Conus betulinus | reverse complement strand
TTCCTTGATCGAAAGACAACAGTGACGTTCTTGTCTGTTAAGGCTGCAACCCCCCCCCCCCCCCCCCCCCCCCCCACCCCCCCCCCTCCCCCCCCATAAAATATCTTCCGACGCCTAAAAAGCAAAAGCAAAGCAAAAAAAAACAGGACGCGGGCGAAAATACACATTCCTCCCTGAACGGACGTACAAATCGAACTTCCATACGAACTTTGCTATGAGAGAGTGTGTGTAACATGACTAGCTGGGACATAACGAAAGAAAAATTACCTCGTATATGAACAGCCCTGTCCCTGCATGTGTGATATGAAGCTTTCTCAGCTTAATGAATGTTTCTTATGTTTGTTGTCCATATTTTGCGGTTGTTGTCTTAGAGGAGGAAGGAATGTTAGGGAGAGCTTTACACCAGAAGGTCTGAAGAGAAGAAACCTCCTCCTCCTTAGGCAAGCGTTTGGACTCTTACGCTCTTACACTCTAAGAGGGCCGAGGGCCGAGCCACATCCAGGTCACGACTCCTACATGCCCAGCGGTCAGTTTTTTCCCCTAGCGCTGTCGGGCCTCGTATCAGCAATTTCTACACAGACTGGCGTCTCAAGGCGTTGCCTTATCAGAGGCATGTCTTACTCACATCCCCATGGGACACCTGTTCTAGGGTTGGAAATATGAGCTTTACGTTGTTCACTTTTGTTCCTCCTCGAGCAGATCCAGCCAGACCGTTTTCAGTTTGGAAGTGTGGTGACTGCAGCGGGAAGCCGAAACAAACTTTAAAAAAAAAATAAATAAAAATACTATGCCGCCAAACGAAAGAAACAAACTACAAGACAAACACGACGCGTTTCGACCTCTGGTCTTCTTCATGCAAGACAAACAACCCTTAAGGAGACAAGTGACTGTCCGGTCATGCTCCGTTTTCATTGTCTTGAATTGATGTTGGTCTTGCCTGAAGAAGACTAAAGAGATCAAAACGCGACGTGTTTGTCTTGTCCTTTGTTTCTTTCGTTTGCCGGCACAGTCATTTTTCCTTTAAGTCGGGACTGTTTTCAGCTTTTCCATTGCCTAAGGTCCTCTGGTCCTCTCATACCAGAATCGCGAGCGGTTTTCATAGCCTGATAAGTCTACCAACCCCCTTCCTCCTCTCTGTGGCGAGGACTTTGGAGGTTAGATTCTGGCTTTTCTGGTAAGATGAGGACAAGAATCCCAAAGGCACTGGCACAAACACCTGTCATTCGAACCCGCGGAGTCGTCTGGTCGCGACAGTCGGTTTCCTTAAAGTCGGACTGTTTTTCAGCTGCCTGCCCTAAGGTCCTCTGGTCCTCTTCATACCAGGAATCGCGAGCGGTTTTTACGAGATCATAGCCTGATAAGTCTACCAACCCCCTTCCTCCAGTCTCTGTGGCGAGGACTTTGGAGGTTAGATTCCCCCAAGCTGGCTTTTCTGGTAAGATGAGGACAAGAATCCCAAAGGCACTGGCACAAAAACCCTGTAAAGAGTTCCCGCGGAATCTAGTCGAGGGGTGGGGTGAAGTGGGGGGTGGCGGTGGTGGTGGTGATCTTCATCAGATATAATTTCCCAATGTAGAACAGGTGTTCCATAGTGATAGAGTAAAACATCCGCCTAAAAAGGCACACCTTGGGACGTCCACTTATCCAGAAGTCAACGGTGTAACGATCGAATTACGTCAGCACCAGGGAAAACAAAATCTATGAGACATGACCTGGGTGAGTCCTGGTCCCTTTAAAATGCAAGGAATTCAGAACAGAAACATTCGCCCTCCACACTGAATGCCGTTCATCTGATTTGCCAGTCTATGCCTATCATTTATTTTCAGAGTGACCAATTTTCACTCCGACTTCGACTCCACACGACAGTACATTCTTTTTCAGATGTAATATTTTCTTTCAGGATACGGTTTACATCCTTGTTTCTTGTGTCAGACTGGTTATCAACACACTGTGGCATGCGGAGCCTTCTCCGTTTTCAATTTATGTACCTATAGCTCAAAGATTAGTATTACTGTCAGAAGTGTGTTGTTTTGATGACTTCATAGTCTTCGTTTTTTGCAGCAGCCGCTGTTCAAAGTGTGCGCGTCAAAGATATGCAATTGTGAGTTGCACTGCTTTGGATGTTTGTGTGCATTGTGTGTTGGTGTACGTTGATGAAATGACTTTTGTAACACCGTGTGTGGTGCTCATGGAAATTTGAAAAGTTGGGACCTCTCTCTCTCTTTCTGTGTGTGTGTGTGTGTGTGTGTGTGTGTGCGCGCGCGCGCGAGCGCGTGTGTGTGTGTGTGTGTGCTTGGCGACCTATAAGTGTATTTCAGCTGGTGATTTCAGATACATCAGGGTTTTTACCGAGATGAATAAAATGTTTACAGAAAGGAGAACGTCAAATGTTGATGTTTCACACACACACACACACACACACACACACACACACACACACACACACACACACACACACAAATAACTGTAGGCTTAATCCAGTTTTATCAGTTGGACTTGG
>JADBJO010000647.1:300000-325000 GCA_016801955.1 Conus betulinus | reverse complement strand
GGGGGGGGGGGGGGGGGGCTCTTTTCATATGGGTGCAAAGTGTGTTAATCTTTTGTGATTTAATTTTTTTTCCCTATGTATGTATGAGGTAATGAAAACAAGCTGTGCTGTTGGAATTGCTGTTGATAAGTGGTAAGTGGTTGCATGAGATTAAGAGAAGGAGGAGTAGGACAGAGATAGTGCTAACCAAGAGCAGCGTCTGTTGAACACATTCATTGCACAGTTTGAATTGAACAGTGGATATATTCCGATTATCCACATATCATTTTGTTTGAAGAGTGAAGAGGAAGTATGTACTATTACGACCGGTGCTTAGTCGCCTTACCCTTCTCCTTTTGCTCTATTAGTCGAGATGGACTCAAACAATCGTAAGAATAGAAAATGATATGGTCTGTATAAATTCTGGGATCTTTTACTGATTGTTATCATTCGCTTTCTGTCACGTCAACTCATCTTTACCAAGGCAACCTCTTATTCATTTTGTACTAGATATTAACCCAAGCATTTTTTTTTTTTTTTTTTTTTTGCTGTCGATCTTGTCAATATATACATGTATATGTATTAAGTTTCAGTTTCATCAAGGAGGTGTCACTGCGTGCGGACTAGTCCATGTACGCTAAACCACATCCGCCAAGTTTTGAAACCACACCTCGCATAATTTCAAGCTGATGGAGAAAATGCCTTAACGACTAAGATGAGAGAATTTAAGAACAGTGTCTCGTGGCTACCACTTAGCAGATGACTGACCTGATATGCCTACTGTGTATCAAGACGGGGCGCGATATTTCAATGAGCGGAAAATAGTATCTATAAAGACATAGTATAACACTGATGAATCACTATGTGGTGTATTGTATGCATCAAACCGTGGTGTAGTATATATTTGTCTGCCGTATATGTTATATATCAAAATGTGATTTGTTGACATGAGTGTGTAATGTGTGACATGTATAACACACACACACACACACACACACACACACACACACACACACACACAGAGCGTGCGTTGTTTGCAAACATTATTATAACTATGATGATCAGTATTATGGTTCTAATAACAATGTTGATAATGATAATAATAATAATCATTATTATTATCACTATCATTGATACAATCGTTATTTTGCTGTTACTACTACTATTGCTGCTGCTATTACTACTACAACTACTACTACTGCTACTATAACGATCTTGTAACTATCCTCTAACTCCTCTTCTCTTAATATCGTGTCATAATTATGATTACTACAATCAGTATTATTATCATTATTATTAGTATCATCATTACATGATTATACAACCAGTTTATTATTATTATTTTTCATTAACAGTAGCAATAATATTTTCTTTTATTTTGTTATTACTATTATCATCATTATCAATATTATTATTATTGTTGTCGTTGTTGTTGTTTTGACCCGTATTGTCTCCCCTTCAGCCTCACCTTTTTGCACCCAGTTAGAAGATATCAGTGGCCGTTCGTCTGTCGTTTTCATTGTCTTAGATGTCATCTGTTTGCTCCCAAGAACACCAAAGAGGTCAACACGCGTTGTTTGTTTTGTTATTAATGCTTTATTCTTTCGTTTGGCGGCGCACTGTCTTGGTCTTTTTGTCTTGTTCCAGTTTCCGCCTGCAGTCGCCCCACTTTGGAACCAGTGTACCGAACGCAGTTGAATTAGGGCTCACCCGTCTTCCAGAGACGAGAGCATTGCAGGAACACTTGTCTGGGTGTTACTTACAGGATGCACGTTGGCGTGGACATTCCCTCACCACCTGTCCAGTATTTTTTTCCAAGTTCTCTAGTTAATGAAAAGAACATCAAAAAAAAAAAAAAAAAAAAAGGGGGGGGGGGGGGGGTATTTTTTATCAAAGACCATTTTCAAATTACTAAAAGAGAATTGTGCAATGTAGTATGTGCGTGGTACCTGCCCAAGTTCGCACTGGTAGAAAGTCGATCCGTTCCTATCTGTCCTTTGAAATGTCAGCTCTTTCATTTTGTGGACGGGGGGGGAAAAAAAAAAGCTAAAATGCCATGCAAACATCGAGGGACGCAGATCCTGCGCGCTGGGACACAATACGCTATTCGATAACCCTGTTGCTTTGAAGTAAGCTTACTACAATCTCTCTTTACGTGTAATTATTTTTAGAGCCATCTAGCCCCAAGCTGGAAAGATGGGAAACACCTGTAGGTACACGCCACTGCGTGAGGTTTTGAGGTAAAATATAAGGCATCAATCGTTATCTACCTATCATGAAAGGACACTGAATTTAACAGCTGTGCGCATTGGCCCTGAGAATCAGCTTACAATTTTTTTTTTCAATTTCCGATACAGGTTTTTCGCTGCCTTTTCCGGTGTCAGTTTTCAGTGCACCTCAGAATGTAACCAGGGGGCCGGAATAGCTCAGTTGGTAGAGCGCCGGACTCGTGATCCTGGGGTTGCGGGTTCGAATTTCGGTACAGGGGTGATTTTTCCCTCGGAGTTAACATTGGATCTGACTCCATTCCCCATACAGTCCTTCAAATGAGACTATAAACCGAGGTTCTCTGTGTGAACGCACGCACAACATCTTGCACACACGTAAAATCCCATTACCAACTTTCGGAAGAGAAGGCCAGTTTGGCCGTTTGTATGGATGACACGTTACACATAGCATGCACCTTCCCCAAAGATGGAGTATGGCTGCCTTAATGGCGGGATAAAAAAAAAAAAAACAAAACGGTCATACACACAGAAGTCCACTGCCTGTCTATACAGGCAGTGTCCGCAGGAGTATCAGCCTGCGTACGCAGAAAGAAAGAAAAGACTGCACAGTCCACCGGTCAAATGGTAAAGACACAAGTTTACCTAGCCGACTGGTCACACTGTGTGACGATTGCTAGCGTTGCATGAAGAGCCGCTCGACCAGTATCAATACATACCCCCCCACCCCCACCCCCCCCCGAGTAAGTCTGGCGATTTACATACTTCATTTCACATAGGGGATTTACTAACGACCGAAACCTTGGCCTATATTGCATGTGGCTGGTTTTCTTCGCCCGTAGACATGGCGGGCGCAGGCTGTAGATTCTATTTCAGCGTAGATCTGACATAGTGCCTTCACCTACACATCAATGCCACGGAACTTTCGCTACAACTTTTCACCGGAATTGGTGTCTGCAGACAACTTCTCCCCCGCCACACCTGTTAGTCCAGCCTTGAAATCGTTATTTACCAGCCAGGCCCACACAGGCACGTGTGAACACCTGTTACTCCAGCCTTGAAATCATTACCAGCCAGACCCACACAGGCACGTGTGAACCCAGTCTAGTATAGAAAGGGAGATAGATAGATAGAGGATGTACAGTTCTGGCGGAGAATTGCCAAGATAGACGGACAGACAGACAGACAGACAGACAGACCGTCAGTTAGATAGATGCATAGTTAGGTAGATAACAGACAGACGGTCAGATAGATAGACAGACGAACAGACACAGACAAATAGGTAGATGGACAGACAGATAAACAGACAGGCAGTTAGATAGATATACTGATAAACAGACCGACAGACCGATGGGGAGAGAGAGAGAGAGAGAGAGAGAGAGAGAGAGAGAGAGAGAGAGACATTTGGACACGCAGGCGGAGGCTGTCAAGATTGCATCGGTTTAAGAGCAGCGATTCTTTAAGAGCCTCAGGCTGTTAGGAGGTAAACCTCACCATTCACATCTTTGGGGAAGCTCCCCTCTCCGCTTAGACTTTTGGGGAATCTTTCCTTGAAGCGGCGTCTCCTGTTTGTATGTTTGTAGACGGAGTCTCTCAAGGCAGAGTGGGCCCATTGAAATGAAGTGCACGTGGTCTTGTGAAGGTTTGGCTCCCTGCACCTTGTATAACTGGAGACGGCTTTGCGTCTCCCTCCCTCTCTCTCTCTCGCTCTCTGAATCTGTGTGTGTGTGTGTGTGTGTGTGTGTGTGTGTGTGTGTGTGTGTGTGTGTGCGCGCGCGTGTTCGTGAGTGATGTGTGTGTGTGTGTGTGTGTGCGCGCGCGTGCGTGCGTGCGTGTGTGTGTGTGTGTGTGTGTGTATATATATATACATACACGCGTGTGTGCGCGTGCATGCGTGCGCGCGCGCGCGCGCGCGCGTGTGTGTGTGCATGCGTGTGTGTGTGTGTGTATATGTATATATATATATGTGTGTGTGTGTGTGCGCGCGCGCGCGCGTGCGTTCGTGAGTGACGTGTGCGTGTGTGTGTGTGTGTGTGTGTGTGTGTGAAAATAATGTTGTTGTCTACACGTCGTAGACTGTGTAGATCTATCGAGAGCACATGCAATGGTAGGTATAGAAGGATTAAATGCAGCAAACCTTTCCCTTCAGTTCTCGTGCTGACTGGGATACGTGTTGGTCGGCTCTCTCTCTCTCTCTCTCTCTCTCTCTCTCTCTCTGTTTACGACTTGATATTTTTTTTCCCAAGCTGTGGCGTACTAAATGGTCTTCTAAGATGACCCTGACTTGATTAAATCCCAGTTATTTGATAATGTGTTCAGTTTCATTAATGAACGCTCTTCTATTTTCTGTGTATAAAATACAAGTGTCTGAAAAGAGAAATTCACCTTCTGTGACACTGTGTTCTAATTTCTTTGTGTAACATACAACCGCCTAAAAAATAAAATTCATCTTGTTACACATATGTCTTTCTCGTTGATTTCTGAGCGTAGGTCTGCCTGTCTTTTTCTATATCAAGATCACGACAGGAGATCCTGAGGTTGAATAGTGATCGTTTTTATTTGTTTGCATGTTTGTTTGTTTTGCTTTTCTTTAGATTTTATCAAATTAAGAGGTTGGTCTATCAAATTCGTTTTAGGTTTATAATCCCTAGTAATCTTATAGTACAGCTGTAGTGTTCGCTGATTTTCTTGTGTATTTTTCTGTCAGACTAAAACACAACCGTGTTCAAGTCATTCATCAAAATATAAATGTGTGGATGACAAACTGCTTTTCAGAAATATGGCTCTGTCCACTTTGTCTTGATATCATTTTGACTCACTTAATTCAAATAGGCTGATTAGTTTCTTTTGTGAACATGTATTATTGTAGGCCTACGCAAGCTTAGCATACGAGTTTTCTTTCAATTGTAGCCCTACTATATATCAAAACGTGATCTTCTTCTTCTTCTTCTCTCTTCTTCCGTGTACACCCACGGTCAACATTTTGACTATTATCGGCGTTTTTTCGGGAGTGCGCAGAAGAAAAATAAATTAAAAAAAAAAAATCGGGGGTGGGGGGAAGGGGGGGGGGGGGGGGGGGGGGGGGGGGTGTTGACGAAGGGGTTAACGGTCTATTGTGGACTTGACACCTTTGAAGAAAAGGTGCCAAGGCTGGGGGACAGGACGGCGTCTGCTGGAAGGCTGATCCAGTCCCTGACTGTGCGGGGGAAGAAGGCCATGTTGCGGTGGTCATTTTTGGCGGGGGGATCCTCTTCAGCTGTTTGCTGTGGCATCTTCTGGAGCGTGTTACAGCGGGGGCCAGTTGGTTGCACCGCACGCACACCAGTTTGTTGATGATTTTGTACATCATGCAGAGGCGTGCTGTGCGTCGGCGCTGTACCAGTGGGGGAAGGGGGGGGGGGGGGGGGGGTGTGCATTTCAACTCATGCAGCATCTGTTCCACACTGGAAGTTTTCCTGTGGCGACTAAGGACAAAGCAGGCTGCGCGTCGGTGGACCTTCTCCAGAGAGTCACAGTCATTGTTATCGTGGGGATCCCAGACACAGGCTGAGTATTCGAGTACTGGACGGATCAGAACTTTGTATGCTGTATGTTTGATGCGCTTGGAGCCGATTTTTAGGTTTCGTCGGAGAAAACTCAGTGTGCGGTTTGCCTTACTGGCGATGCTGGTGATATGCGCGGGTCCCATCGTCCATCACTCTGAATGGTGACCCCAAGGTACCTGGTGAAGGAGACATGTTCCAGCTGCTGGCCATGGAGTGTGTAGGCCACTTCTGGTGTCGGCTTCCGGCTTCGTTGAACAGTTAGGACGCTACACTTGCCGGAGTGGAACTCCATATCCCACTGTGTCTCCCACTCACTCAGGGCGTCAAGGTCCTCCTGCAGTATCCTGCGGTCAGTATCAGACCTAATAGGGCGATCAATGGCAGTGTCGTCTACAAAGAGTCTGACGTTGGACGAGACATGGCTTGGCAAGTCATTGATGTAAGCCAGGAACAGGCAAGGGCCCAGGACTGAGCCCTAGGGAACCCCAGACTTCACTTAGACAAACTCGGACCTGCTCCCCTCCACGACCACGGCTGCCTCCTGTCTCGTAGGAAAGTGGAGATCCATCGATTTGTATCACCCCTAACACCATAGTAGTCGAGTTTATGCATTAGTAAGCTGTAGTTTACTTTATGAAAAGCTTTAGCAAAGTCGGGTATTACCATGTCAGTCGAGAGGCTTTTGTCCAGGTTTGATGTTAACTGGTCTGACAGCTCAAGCAGTTGTGTCTCGCAGGAGTGTTCTTGCGGAAGCCATGTTGCTGTGGAGTCGAGATGTTAGAAGATTCTAGATGTCCCATCACGTTGCTGACAATCACGTGTTCCAAGATCTTGCACGGGACGCAAGTAAGGGAGACTGGGCGGTAGTTGCTTGGTTTGTAGTGTTCTCCCTTCTTATACACAGGTGTGACGTGTGCAGTGCGCCAATCCTCGGGGACACAGCCAGTGGAAAATGAGCGCTGGTAGATGATCGTAAGGAGAGGAGCACTCACTGGCCAAGGCCTTCAGCACCTGCGGGGAGATGTTGTGTCTGGGCCTGCTGCTTTCGCCTGGTTCAGGTTCACAGCAGCTTTTCAACTCCCGGTGATGTGATACCAAAGACTGGCATGGTGGAAAGTCCTCTCGACTGCCTGGCATGCTACATTTCTCATGGACTTCTGTTGGGTTGTAATCTTTGCCTTCGCTGAATGCTGTGACGAACTGGCTGCCCACAGCCTCAGCCTTGGCCTTCAAGTCGGTGATGAGGCGGCGGCCCTGACCTAAAGGGGGGGGGGGGGGGGGGGGGGGGGGGGGGGGACACCTGACTGCGATGTACGCTGGTGTTTAATGTACGTCCAAAACCGCTTCGTGCATGGTGTCCTGTCCTGCTCTTCTTCCTGAGGGGTGAAACAGTCGGTTGACACAGTCCCAGTACGCGCATCTCAATTTCTGCTGCACCTCTCTTCTCAGTCACCTGACTTCTGTCTTCAGCTCCTCAGTTCCCTGCTTCTTCATTTTTCGGTTAAGTTCTGTCCCTTTTCCTCAGGAGGCGTCTCACTTCTGAGGTGATCCAAGGGTAGGAATCGGTTTTCCTGGGAGTCTTGTGGGGAATATTACTTGTGATACTGCCCTGGATGGTGGTCTTGAATTTTGTCCACAAGCCTTCTCTGCGGAGGTTGAGTCATTTGAAACCATGGCATCCATCTCAATTTGGAGCTCCGCCATCTCTTTCTTCATGCTGGGCCAGTCCGCTTTATTGTACAGGGGGATGGGGCGTGACCGGCAGTGGTCAGGGAGACCTTCGTGTTGTACTCAACATACACAATCTCATGATCCAAGAGGCCGGGCAGTATCTCTACACGGGGGATCAAGCTGGGGCAGTTTGTCATGACGAGGTCAAGGGTGATTTCTAACCTGGTGGGTTCAGGACGACGATCTGCTTGAGGCCAACGTCGTGGAGCAAGTCTAGGAATTTCCGATGGAGGTCAGGATAGGAACACGATGGTTTGAGGGTCATAGTGGACCTGTCCCAGTCAGGAAGGTTCAGGTCCCCCGCTATGAGCAGTTGTGCGTCAATGGTAGCGGCAGCGCGTTTCTGACAGATGACTCAAATTGAATAAGGCTTTCTTTATCACCCGTCTTTCGACGATAGTAGGCGCAGACATATAGGTGTCTTCTGATCTTTGTGACGATTTTTACCCATAGAATCTCACACTCGGTGTCAAATTCCGTCACTAGTGTGCTCTGGATATCCTCCTTCACTGCCAGGAGACCACCACCACCATCACTATTCCTGTCCTTACGGCACACTGTATAAGAGTCTGGTAAGATCTCCGAGTTCTGTACGCTGGCGTCCAGATGAGTTTCAGTCCCAATAATAATATCGGGTTTTGTACTCTCCACGAGGTTAAGGGTCTCAGCTCTTTTCCTCTCACAGATCTGAAATTTATATTCAAGATTCTTAAGGGTCTGTTTCTCTGTTTTGTTGGCTGGCTCTTGATTGGGCAGAAGAATGGAGGGGCTTGAAGTCAACATCAGATGAGACTGATCCCACGGAGTGCTGACTAAGGGAACCTATATGGCTACTTTCCTACTCCACTCCATGTAAGTCAAAGGCAGTACAGCTGTAATTTGGGTTTCCACACACCACACAGTGCCACGAAACGTCACTGGCGTCCAGTTTGTTGTAGGAGTGAGTACCTAAGCTCTGGCAATGAGCGTGATACCACATACCACCACACGTCTCACAGGCCACTCCTTTCTGTTGCCATGTCACAGTCTGGTCACATGTCCCACACGGGTACTTAGATATGCTATCACCGGAAGCAGGCATGGTGAAAGCACAAGCTGACGCCAGGAACAGTGTCACTATCACAACACTAGGAAGGCTTACCGATCTCACACCTTTCTCATATATACCTGGTATCGAAAAACACTACTGGATGTAGAAAGAGTGATAAATTGTTTGTTGACATACTTTTCACTGCTAGAAAATCGTCGAGTGTCAAAGGCAAAACAACACTGCACTACCACCACTCTGCGCTCCGGAGAAGATGGAGAACTCACGACGTGAACACGCAGGATGTTTCTGGCAAAGTTGACTTCAGTTGACTTGTCACTGCTGGAACATCAGCGAATGACGAAAGTGAGGCAATACCTGTCACTGCTAGAAAAATCGTCGAGTGTCAAAGGCAAACAATACTACATTACCACTACTCTGTGCTCCGGAGAAGATGGAGAACTCACGACGTAAACGCGCAGGATGTTTCTGGCAAAGTTGACTTCGGCGGGAACTCACGACGTGAACATGCAGGATGTTTCTGGCAAGTTGGCTTCAACGGGCCGAAAAATGAAAAAGGATGGGTATCAACAGAATCGGGGGACTAACTTTGGTCAGATAAAGGAATTTAGTAGTGATGGGTGTTAAGAAACTTCATAAAAATCGTAAATATTACCAAACTTTTAGGACGGACAAAAAAAAAAAAAAAAAAAAAGCCACCACATCCGCGCATGCGCACTCCCACCATGATAATGATACGGATGACTCTGAAGCTCATTGCTTGTGTGTGTGTGTGTGTGTGTGTGTGTGTGTGTGTGTGTCTGTGTGTTGTGTGTGTGTCCCCACCCTCAACAACGTAAGTGCTAGTTACAGGCTTTGAGTGTCTCAGCCTGCCTGATCCGGAAGCCTGTGTTGGCATAATGCCGCTGCGGCCGACATACTTAGTACCCCCCCCCCCCCCCCCCCCCCCCCCCCCCCCCCCCCCCCATCAGCATGAATGTAAGCTTAATATGGCCTACATGCTGATTCTGTGTGAAAGTGGGTTGGGTCAATCTTCACCGCGACGTAAGTGAAGTTCATAGAGGAGACGGCAATAGAAGAATGCAGCGTTGGTTAAAACACACAAAACAAAGAGCTGAGCATTGCAAAATACTAAAGTAACTTACTAGATCCAGTGTGTGTGTGTGTGTGTGTGTGTGCGCGCGCGCGCGCGTGCGTGCGTGTGTGTGTGTGTGTGTGTGTGTGTGTGTGTGTGTGTGTGTGCGCGCGCGCGCGTGTGTGTGTGCGTGCGTGCGTGCGTGTGTGTGTGTGTGTGTGTGTGTGTTAGTAAGAACACCTGAAGAGCATGTAAACTCTGTTGAAAATTTACTTATCTGTTCTGAATTACAATCTCAATAAACTGTACTTCGCACTCTGTTTTGTGCGTAGGCTTTGGGGTGGGTGTCTTTGCAGTTTGTATTTTACATCTCCTATGGCTGATAATTATGCTGTCTATGTGCAGCAGAGTTTTTACACACAGCCGTTTCAATTGATCGATAGGCTTAGTGTTTGCATGGACCTGCTACCTCATCAGCTAGAACGCCTTTTGACTGAGAGAGAGAGAGAGAGAGAGAGAGAGAGAGAGAGAGAGAGAGAGAGAGAGAGAGAGAGAGAGAGAAAAGACAAAGACAAAATTCTTTATTTACGAGGATAATAGACAAGCACTGATGTGCTTTTTTTACATCCAGTCATCGCCCTGAGTAGGGTCAACAATGCAAAATAAGATAAGGCAACAAAAGAAGCATGCAAAAAGTGACTAGAACTACAATACGATACGAAAAAAAAAGTAAAAATGACAGAGAGAGAGAGAGAGAGAGAGAGAGAGAGAGAGAGAGAGAGAGAGAGAGAGAGAGAGAGAGAGATGGTGTCCTTGAACCAAAAAGAAGCGCACTGATGACTGCCTCGTCACACCCTCACCCTCACTCTCACGTTAAGGTTTGTTCACCTAGAAAACACATGACCGATGTCCTGTTTACAAAAATACGGGCAGTGTTCACCGCTGGGTTTGTACATGTAGAGCTCAGTAAAAAGCGATTTGCTTGTTTCCCTTTTACAAGTATTCCTGAGTATCATCTGTTCTGAACTGGAGTGCCAGTGTTGCTAAAAGTGGACTGAACTCGCTGTCTTTGGTTCAAAGACGATCTGTGTGTGTGTGTGTGTGTGTGTGTGTGTGTGTGTGGTGTGTGTGTGTGTGTGCCCGCACCCACTCCCGCCTCTTTGTCCCTCTCTCCCTTTCGCTCTCTCTATCGCCTTTTCCCTGCACTCCTTTCGCTCCTTCGACTCTCTCTCTCTCTCTCTCTCTCTCTCTCTCTCTCTCTCTCTCTCTCTCTCTCTCTCAAGAATTAAAATGGCAATCTCGTGTCAATAACGTATGCAAGGTAGTCTCAAAACACCGTTTCCTGTTATCTCACTTAAAGCTCTACGTCAACAGTACTGTGCTTAAACTTTTCTTCAATGCACACATAATGTCACGTATCAATTACGCTTCAACAGTGTGGGACGGGAGTAGTGATGTCCACAAAAAAAAAGGCTGAATTCTCTCCATAGACGTGCAGCAAAACTACTCCATCCAGCTGTGTCTTTAACAACAGACGAAAAAACTAAAAGCGCTGAACATACTTCCTCTGAGTAAGCAATTGGAATTCAACAAGGCATCACTTATGTTTACAATCTTGACAGATACTATGCCATGTTATATCAATGCCCTTTTACAAGATCGAACAACTTTTCTGGCTCGACAAAATTCCTTCTTCTCTACCCACGCATTAATCTATACAAAACAAGCCTAGCTTACTCTGGACCATATGTCTGGTACTCACTTCCACTGAATCTACAAAATACGATTACTTTAAAACTTTTCAAGAAACATTTGCGTGAACATTTCATGTCCCAGTAATTTAATTATTCTGTGAACCATACTTTGAATACATCATCTAAACATATAGCCTACTCCGTTAAAATCGCTCATCCCCACTCCCCACTCTCACCACCCCCTTTTTCTCCTCCCGCTACCTACCATTCTCTCTTCCCCATCCTCCTCTGACCTCTCTCTCTCTGCAGTTTGTTTTTGTTTGTTTGTAAATTTCATTCTGTTTCACCACCCCCCATCTCTTTAGTACTTTTATGAATAGTTTGCTTATCATTGTAGAGTTAGATTACAATTTTTGCTATGTTGAATTGTCAGTATGAATGTGTTGAAATAATGTATGCATGACAAGAACAGATTGTAAGACTAGGCTTTGGCCTAAAATCTTCATCTTTGCGTATTAAAGATCAATCAATCAATCTCTCTCTCTCTACTTCAAAAAGGCGTTTGATCTTGTTGATCATTCCATTCTTTTTAAAGTTTGTAATTTAGGTATATCTATATTTTTTTTTGTCTGAAATATTGTCTGTGAAACTGGTTATGTGCAACACAGTTGCGGGTGACAGTGTGTGTGTGTGTGTGTGCGCGCGCGCGCGCGCGCGCGCGTGCGTGTTTGTGTGTGCGTGCGCGCGCGCGCGCGCGTGCACGCGTGTGTGTGTGTGTGTGTATGTGTGTTTGGATGGTACTAAGATATGCACCCGTACTGATGTCTTCAGCTTTGTTGCTAGCAATCTGAAAAACACGTTTTAGAAAGGGGGAAAGAACACAATGGGTTTTTTGCACCCATTTTGTTTGTTTTTGCTCGCTGTTTTGTTCTGGTATAATTTCAGTCAACTGACATATCAACAGACTTCCAAACATTCAGTACAAATCACGGTGAAAACTGCTCACGGTGAAAACTGCTCACAATAGTACCTTCGCTGCTGTCAAAATACATGCCCCACTCGATCAAGAACATCAGTGAAAATTACTCGAAACGGTTCAGCTTTCGTAGGACGAGAGAGTTACATCCCCTATTTGATGACCGTACCGCAGCATCACTAGCAAGGAGGGTAAGGTGCCTTGCCACAGGACACTGTAATCACGTGACAAGCAACGTGACCTCTCCCTGGTCGCAACTCGTGGGGGGAGATAAACATGCATTCGTAACCTTGACGAAACGAGGCTAGATGCCCAATAGTGCTGAGCGTTACACTGACACGATTTTCACAGGACGATAAAGACATCGGGTGTGCTGCTTTCTTTGCCACCAGCTGTGCTCGGAATGCTGAAAAGACGCACTGTGAAGTACTACTGAATGCATGCACGAAGCTCGTTAAGTTGATCGTGACAATGCCAAGACGACAGCATGAAGACGTAGGTGAGGGGGATGATGAAGAGGGCAGTGCAAGAGCACTGTTCGACAAACCATATCGGTGCACGAGCACGGGAAGCCTGGAACTTTTGGCATTGCAGGCAGTATTCCGCCAACCACATTCGACTTTGAATCTGCGTACCGTAAGCCCAAGGAAAAGTTCACGTTGGTGGAAACTGTGAAAGAATCGGCGTCGAGAAGATGGAGGAAATGTTCAGTCAAGCGCACGTTATCGAAAAACTTCCCCACCATAAGCGCCTTGAAGCACTACAAAGTACGCGAATATCTGCCGAACGACATAGTAGCAGGGCTGACTGCTGGCATCACTATGATCCCACAGGGAATGGCCTTCGCTTCCTGTCAACTCTCCCCCCTATTGTTGGACTTTACATCAGCCTCTTTGCTTCTGTCACCTACTTTGTGGTGGGTACTTGCCATCAGTTGTCATGGGGCTGTGTAGCCGTGCTGTCCATTCTGATGGGCAACGTTCTGGACAGTTATGAAGTCAAAGTGAAAGCATCCTTACTGCAGGTTGACAAGAACTCCAGCACAGACACACTCGCTTCAGGTCCATCCTTAAATGTTTCTGGGCTGTCTCTGGCAGAGATTTCCAACTTGACTTTCACTTCAGATCATATTTCTCAGGGAGCTCTCAGTGTTCAGAAAAAAATTGAGGTGGCAGGAGCAGTGACCTTGATATCTGGAATGATTCTGGCGCTTTTAGGGAAGTTAGGCCTGGGTCGATTGACTACCTTATGTCAGACTCTCTTATAACAAGTTCACACGGTGGGGGTGTCTTTCCATGTGATCACTAGTCAGATCAGGGCAGCTCTTGACCTGGATATTCCTCGGCAAAGCGGCCTCTTCAAGCTAATCAAAACGTGGGTTGTTATGTTGTCAAACATTCACCACGCTAAACCAGCAAGCATTATCATTTCTTTGACATGCATAGCTGTCTTGTACACTGTGAAGCGGTTCATTAATGAAAAATATAAATCCAAGCTACGGGTTCCATTGCCAGTAGAAGTTTTTGTGGTTATTGTGACAACAGTCATCACTGCATACACTGGACTGAGTGACAAGTACTCCGTTAGCATCGTGGAAGAGGTCCCCACTGGTGTGCCATCTCCCCAAATTCCAGACCTGTCGTTAGGTAAAGACTACGTTGCAGAAGGCCTGATTATCATCATTGTGTCATTCACTCAGAATGTGGCAATGGCCAAGCTGATGGCTTTGAAACACAAGTATCAAATTGATCCTAACCAGGAAATGTTTTCATGTGGAATTGTGAGTGTGGTATGTTCCATCTTTTCTGGCTTCATATCTGGACCCTCTGTGTCTCGCAGTCTTGTGCAGGTAACTTTTAATTAATTTCATGGGTAAAGTAGACCGTATGGTCTGGCAGAGGATAATTTGTAGTTCAAAGTACATGATGCATACATATATGGAATATTTTATATTGTGATGATATTTTGATAACTGTTCTGTTCACAAAGCAGACTATTCAGCCTGGACTGTGCATGCATATGTATTTAATGCATAATCATTTTGTCAGTGTACACATCATGTATGAGAAGTTATAACTTGTAAGAACATGTCAGTGGATCGTCAATTTCATGCCATCATATGAGACTTTCTATGGAAGTAAATAATAACATGAATTAGTAACAAATACAAACACATCAGTATCATTTTGGTAATCCTCTAAGCTTGGTCTAAAATCATTGTGGAAGAGAGTGGGATGGGATGGGGGGGGGGGGGGGGGGGGGGGGGGATGTGGGGGATGGAGGCAGCACAATTATTGGGGAAAATCAGGTGTGGATTTCAGTTATGTCACAATTTAGTATAAACAGCTATTTTCATTTGTTGTCGTGCATTATGATTTGTTTGAATCTGATATTGATTGTGAAATCCGTGTGTGTGTGTGTGTGTGTGTGTGTGTGTGTGTGTCTGTGTGTGTGTGAGTATGTGTGTGTGTGTGGGTGTGTGTGTGTGTGCATGCACACACATGGATATATGTGTGTGTGTGCATGTGTGTGCTCTTTTGTGTGTGTGTGTGTGTGTGTGTGTGAACTAAGGTAAAAGTTGAAAACAAGAAAGCACCACCTCCCACCCTTCTCTTTCCACTTTGTGGAAGCTGTGGAGACTGTCTACAGGTTCATGTATATGATTGACAGGATGGTGCAGGGGGAAAAACTCAGGTTGCCTCCCTCTTCGCTGCAGCCCTGGTCTTTTCTTGTCATCATGCTGATTGGCCCTTACTTCTACTACCTGCCCAAATGTGTCCTGGCTGCAATCATCATTGTCAACCTGCGCTCCATTTTCCTGAAGATGACAGCTGTCCCAACCCTCTGGCGACAGTCACGAATAGACGCCATTGTGTGGATCACAACCTGTGCCACAACGGTCATCCTGGAGACAGACATTGGACTGCTGGTCGGAATTGTGACCAGTATACTCTTAGTCCTCATTCAGTCTCAGACTGACACTGTTGATATTGTTTCAGAGATACAGACAGAGAATGTGCATGTGTGGAGGTCTACGGATACTTATTTCTGTGGGAAGTCTCTCAGTGGGGTGCAGGTGATCAGAATTAACAGTGCTCTCTACTTTGCCAATGCTGAAATCATGACAGAGCAAGTGTTTAAAAAGACCGGAATCAACCCCATAAAATTGAAGAAGACCCAAACAATTGACATCAAAGTCAATGATGAAGAGGATAGGGAAAGTCCGAAGGCACGCACAGAAACACTGAATCATTTGATGGATGGTCCTATTGCAGGAAATGGCCAAACAGTTGAAAAGCCCAAAGTTGCAGGAGAAAGCAGTACAGTTCTGGTGCAGGATATGAAGCCAGGTGTTCACAGCTCTGGTGAAGAAGCAGAGCAACCAGTAAAAACCCTAATTTTGGATCTGTCTTCTGTACCTTTTGTTGATATCATGGGTGTTCAAGCGCTTGAGTTTTTGATTGCTAAATATGGCACAGTGGGGATTGACGTATATTTTGCAGATGCTCAAGAAAAATGTCTGAATGCCTTACAGAAGACAGGGTTTGTAGACAACACAAGAAGCTGTGTTCATTAGCCTCGAAGCTGCCGTGCAGTATGCTTTTGGTCAGCAGGGTGAAGTGTGATCGGAACTTGTCACAATTATTGGGTTTGGATTGTTTGGAGAAAGGTCATATTACGCCCATTTTCGATTTCAATCTGATCTTCGATTTCAAATCTATCTTGATGGGTGATCCAGCTATGACTTCTTTCTTCAGATTTCTATGGACAAGACTCAGAGGAGTCCTATTGTCTTCCCTTTTTTGTTTCTGTGTGTTTTCTTCTGTTTTCTTTTCTTTTAAAGGAATATACTTTTGTATTTTTCTTCTAAAGGAATATATATATATATATATATATATATATATATATATATATATATATATATATATATATATATAAGTAGGGAGATGCAGATTACAACTGTTGAGTTTGATTTATTGCTAACTCTGTTAGTAATAACAGACATGACAAGTAGGTACTGGTTTTGTTTTCCTTTTTGTTTCTATTTTACTATGAGTTTTTAAGTTTGTTTAGTGTTCACTGAATGATTCTTTAATATAGTTTTGTGTGTGTGTGTGGTGTGTGTATGTATAGTCACTGATTGTTGAGTATTTCGTTTTTGTATGAGTCCAGATTATTGCTGACTGTGTGTGTGTGTGTATGGGACATGACAAAGTGTGTGTGTGTGTGACTGTGTTTGTGTGTCCATTTCAGTTTTAATGCGTGGTGTGTGTGTGGTCAAAAGTGAGTGCTTTTAGTACAGGATTGCAAAGTCCGCCATTTTCTTATTTTTGTCGCATGAGGAAAGGACTTTTATGTAGGTCTTTGGAGTAGTCAGGAAATGTTTTAGTTCTGCAAAGCAGTTGTTTTATTTTGTTTTTCGCATGAGGATGGATGTTGGAAAGGATACAGGCAGTAGATCAAGTTTTAGTTCTGCAAAGCTTGTTATGTGTGAGTGGATGTGTGGCATGTCAAGCTGTGTGTGTGAGTGTGTGTGTGTGTGTGTGTGTGTGTGTGTGTGTGTGTGTGTGTGTGTCCATCCAGCGCGTGCATGCATGTATGCGTGCAGGAGGGCGCGTGCACACAGGTGTGTACGTGTGTGTGTGTGTGTGTGTGTGAGTGTTTGTGTGTGTGTGTCACTGTGAGTGAGTGTGTGCATATGTGTGTGTGTGTGTGTGTGTGTGTGTGTGTGTGTGTCACAGTGAGTGTGTGTGTATGTGTCACTGTGTGTCACTGTGAGTGTGTGTGTGACTGTGAGTGTGTGTGTGTTGTTGTTGTCTTCAAGTTAACGTCTTTCCACATTAAGTGATATAAGAGTGTGTATGTGTCATGTGTATGTGTGTTTGCGTCTGTGTCTGTTCGTCTGTGTGTATGCATTACTTTTTTTGTCAGTGTGCATTTATTTGAAATTTGCATTCTGTTCAATTTTTTTTTCTAATGTACTTGTGATTAATTTATGCACTGGGCATTAATTTGTGTGTGTTCATGTAAATGTTTGTTACTGTTGTTCTTAAGTTTCCTGATCTTCATTTTTTTTCTAGGTTGAATGCTAAAAAGAAAAGTAGAAAAACTGGTCAATTGATGCCCATTGCGAATGGTCTGTTTTTCCCTCATCTGCCTTAACCAGACTTAACCAGATGTTGCTTTTAATCAAGGACTTATTGAGAAGGTAGCTTGCCCATGACACGGATAGTTTACATAAGCTTGACTGTGTGTTTTTATCATGTTTATTCCTCTTCAAATGATGTGAGTGATACAAGACCCATAATCGACAGGCAATGTGGGTCATTGTCATGTCAGCAGGTGTTCAGCCTTCCTTTACTGCACTTTCAGAGTGTGTCCATGACAGGCACCATGGGAACTGTACAGCTCAGTTGGAGCAATGATTATTTCTTTCCTGTTTGCTGTACTTACACCAAAATCAGCAGATAGCTGTCTGGGTCAGAAAGTTGAATAGTTCAAGAGGTTTCTTTTTCAGTGGTGTCTCCGTTTCCCCCCCGCATGGCAAAGATAAAAAGATATTTCAACACAGATAGCTGTCTGGCTCAGAAAGTTGAATAGTTCCGGAGATTTCTTTTTAATCGTGTCTCTGTGCCCCGCCCAGCATAAGAAAGATGAACAGACATTTAAACAGCATGGGTATATTAACCATTCTAATCCTTCATGTTATCCATTTATAATTGCTCTGGTCTGCCTCAAGGACAGATATATTGCTGGCATAGTTTCGATTTCCATCCATGGACATTGCTTTTTTTTTTTTTTTTTGAGTCTTATTGGTCAGTCTGTGTTCCATCTTTACTGAAAGATGAGAGACAAGCTTCAAAGATCCTGATGCTTTATCAATTAATTAATTAAGTCTGAGCCAATGGTTAGGTCACCTTGTGTTGCATCAGCATGGTTTTTAAGCCAGGGCCCGTTAACTTTCAAAAAGCCTCGCTACTTGCCGTCTATTTAAGCATTTTAACTCTGTTTGATGTCAGTCATTAACAGTTCTGCTAGTTTTCTTTAGTTCAATCAGCAGGGATGAGGCACCTGCAGATGCACCGGCACTGTTAAATTTCACAGGGAAGACAGACCAGAGTTCATTTGACAGGGACTGAATGTTTGATGATCTGGTCGAGATGATGTAGTCAGGCTGGCATGCTGAGCATTGCCAGGTGTTGATGTGGGGGATGTCAGCTGTATTGCTGCTGTGTTAGGAATGGTTCATGTGCCTTTGTCACAGGTCTGTATCAGTGTGTTTTGTCACAGGTCTGTATCAGTGTGTTTTGTCACAGGTCTGCATCAGTGTGTTTTGTCACAGGTCTGCATCAGTGTGTTTTGTCACAGGTCTGTATCAGTGTGTTTTGTCACAGGTCTGTATCAGTGTGTTTTGTCACAGGTCTCTATCAGTGTGTTTTGTCACAGGTCTCTATCAGTGTGTTTTGGTTTCCGTAATGAGACTGACCTTTTATGTTTTGTGCATCTGCGTTTGTGTTTTTGCATAGTGTTAGTTTTAACATGACTCTGATGATTGTGTAAGCACAGATGCTTGCACGAAGATATGACTTGTATTGCCAATTCATTTATATTTTTGCTGCTGTTTGTAATATGTTTATGAATCCCTTGATCATTCAGAGATTCTCTGCCAAAATGAACTACAATGCTTTTTAAAATTGTGCTTTCAGCGTGCAATGCTTTTGTTTCAGTGTGCAATTTTTACATTGTGTATTGGCAAAAGTTCAGAAAGTGTATATTGATATGAATTATCTACTCAGAATCATTTTATAGTCCTGTTTTTTTCCCCATACCCTTTCAATTTAACATTTTAGTTTTCAATGTGTGAGGAAGGCTTTTGACTTTGAGTGATGGTGGAGGGAGTGTTTTGATTTATTCATAGTAATGTTGATACTTGAGAAAACTGTGCTTTTTTGAAGATTTCTGTCGCATTGCTTTACCAATCCTGTTTGTTGTTGTTGTTCATGTCATTTATGTCCGTAAAGAGATTTAATTCATTCAGTTTTCTTATAGCCCAGCAGATCGCAAAGGGCCATATCAGGGCTATCACCTCGTTAAGGTCAACTCTCAACGTAGATTAAAAAAGAGAGAGAGAGAGAACTCATAACAACATTTTGTGAAAAAGGAATCAGAATTTTGTTGAAATCTTTTTTCCATGAAAATTTTTAAAGAGGTAAAAAATGAGATCTATTCAAAAAACACAAAAATCACCTTTAATTGGTTGGACATCTCTGAACAATATTTTCATGGAGGCTGCTGAAAAGCGTTTATGTCTGATGTCATGTCTGCCCTGACTGTAAGAACATGTTTAAAAGTGAGTAGCGCACCTTGGAGCTTCTTCACCTGAAATATACCAGTGTGTGTAAAAGGAGTGGCCTGTGTGCAAACAGCACAAAACCTGTTTTTCTTTATGGACGCCAGTGGCACACAGTGAAAACTCTTTCAGGTTTCGACAGATCTGGAAGAGATTGTTATCTGTCTGCAAGTTCCATTCCTCTTGCCAGAGATCTATGACATAAGCCTGAGCTTTAGGTATCAGATCGGTGTGAGGAATAGAGAATGTGGTCAACTGTGTGGCAGTAAGGAGATACTGTCATCTTCTGTTGTGTGGCAGTAAGGAGATACTGTCATCTTCTGTTGTGTGGCAGTAAGGAGATACTGTCATCTTCTGTTGTGTGGCAGTAAGGAGATACTGTCATCTGTTGTGTGGCAGTAAGGAGATACTGTCTTCTGTTGTGTGGCAGTAAGGAGATACTGTCTTCTGTTGTGTGGCAGTAAGGAGATACTGTCTTCTGTTGAGTGGCAGTAAGGAGATACTGTCATCTTCTGTTGTGTGGCAGTAAGGAGATAATGTCATCTTCTGTTGTGTGGCAGTAAACAGATAATGTCTTCTTCTGTGTGTGGGCAGTAAGGAGATACTGTCGTCTTCTGTTTCTAGGGTCGAGCCTTTTACTGCCAGTCCTGAGAAAGCCCTGTGTGGTCAGCTTGGACATGTGAAAGAATTGTTTGCATTTTTTTTCCATTCCATTTTCTTTACTTAACACTGGCCTCCATAGAGAATACATGTGCTAATGCATACACACACATGCACACATGCACACACACACACATGCTGACATGCGCGCGCGCGCACACACACACACACACACCACACCACACACACTGACACACATACACACACTGACACACACACACACACACACACACACCACTGACACACACACACACACTCTGACACACACACACACACACACACACACATATACACACATTTGCTTACACAACCTGTGTACACAGCTACACATGTACATACACATGCTTTCTTCCTTTCTTCTCCCCTTCTCTTCAGTTTGGTACAAAGGGCTGAATATGCACATGGAGCCAGGGGGGTTGGAAGAGAGAGTGTCCAGAAAGAGGGGAAAGGGCAGAGGAGAGGTGTTGCTGGGCTTGCTTTTATAAGGGCAATATTTCTCTGCTATTTTGAATAGAATGCTTTTTTGTGTATGATGTATATTGTTTTTGTGCATTTTAAATTGCATTTTGTGTGTGTGTGTGTGACAGAATTTTATACATGCTTATTATGTCTGTGCGTACATACATTTTCGATGCATTTTGTGCACTGTTTGATGAAAAATACCATTGTACACACGCTGTTTTTTTATTCTTCTTAAATGACAGAATTTTTTTTGGACTGTCACAAAGTAACCACTGAAAAAAACTGGCATGATACGAATTTTGCTGGAGAAAAGTGTGTCAAGATCATTTAAACACAAAGGCAGGCGAGGGGACCATGGAGGCAGAGAGAGATGGTCTGTCCACAGTGGGGTGAAGTGTAGTCACAGCTCAGGTGAAAGCCAACTTTTCCATGGGGCATTCTGTCCACAGTGGGGTGAAGTGTATTCACAGCTCAGGTGAAACCAACTTTTCCATGGGGCATTCTGTCCACAGTGGGGTGAAGTGTAGTCACAGTTCAGATGAAAGCGAACTTTTCCTTGGGGCGGCCTGTCCACAGTGGAGTGAAGTGTAGTCACTGCTCAGGTGAAAGCCAACTTTTCCTTGGGGCGGTCTGTCCACAGTGGGGTGAAGTGTATTCACAGCTCAGATGAAAGCAAACTTTCCCTTAGAGCGGTCTGACCACAATGGGGTGAAGTGTAGTCACAGTTAATGTGAAAGCCAATTTTTCCTTAGGGCGGTCTGACCACAATGGGGTGAAGTGTATTCACAGCTCAGGTGAAAGCCAACTTTTCTTTGGGGCGGTCTGTCCATAGTGGGGTGAAGTGTATTCACAGCTCAGATGAAAGCAAACTTTTCCTTGGGGCGGTCTGTCCACAATGGGGTGAAGTGTATTCACAGCTCAGATGAAAGCCAACTTTTCCTTGGGGCCTTCTGTCCACAATGGGATGAAGTGTATTCACAGCTCAAGTGCAAGTGAACATTTCCTCAGGGCATTCTGTTGGTAAGTTTTGTCTCTTTCTGGCACTTTCCTCCTCTGTTATCCACTGTCTTTCTGCTTTGATGGCCTGTCTACCTGTCGCGTCACTCATTTTTCCTGTGATGAATATCATACATGCCAGCTTTTTTTTCTCTCTTCTTTTTGACTTGGCCAAAAGGCTGTAACTGAAATGGAATGTCTGTGTGCCTTCTGCGTAGCACAGTTTCTTCTGCCTTGAGACTATCATTTGGAGAGAGGGTGGGAGGTGTGAGAGAGGGGGGAGGGGGGGGGGGTGTAGGCAGAAGTATGCTGACTTCTGGAACTTGGTGTAGTCAGCTCCTCTTCAAGGCCTGATTTTCGAGAATGTACCCTCCCAGAACTATGTTCTAAATGATTAGATAATATGTGTCAGGCTCCTGTTGCATATTCCTGCAAAGGGTAGGTGGTGGTCTTGTCAATATGGAGAGCCAGGATGGATACTGAAGGAGAAGTAATTCTGGCTTATCTCATAACTGCAAATTGTCAGTTTGTTTTATCATCCCCCTGGTTGTCCAGATTCATGTGCAAGATGCCGGTTTTTAACCAGAGATATCAAACACTTTTTCTTTGAATGGTTTGGTTGGTGCTGAGGGGGGGGGGGGGGGGGGGGGGGGGGACATGGAAAAAGAATTCAAGTTTGAGTTGTTTTTGGATGATAGGTTTTGATCTCAATGAATGAGCTGTACTTTCCCAAAGTGGGTCAGCAAGAAGCAACCTCATGATCAAGTCAAACAAAGGCCAGTGCCTAGCTTGGTCACGTGACTGGAAGATTGTTTTTACATCTCGCAGCTGACATGGCAGTGTGATTTATTCCATAGCTGATAAGTCAGACACACCGTTTGCTATGCACTGTTTTGGCAGAAGGAACCTTTGTTTCTTCTCAGTGGAATTTTTCAGTGCAGTTACCTGTGGAGCATTTCCAGCCCTCAGAGTGGGTAATGTTTTAAAGATGTAGAAAAGATACGTGGATAACCCTGTAATGAATCTTGTGCTGAAACTTTGTTGCGTCAACACCAGCCTTAAGTGGTTTGAGCATTGTGTGCTGGTGCCTGGCGATCATTTTAGGAAGGAAAGCCCCCTTTGGGGATGCCAAGGATTCGTGAGTTTAAATGGTATCCCCACCTTCAGCAAGTTGTTTGCTAGTGAGCATGAATTTGTTCCTGTCTCTTTCTTTGACTTTGTCTTTTCTTTTTTTTTTTGTCTTTTCTCAGTGTCATCCACTACTTTGCTGCCCTTTTTTTCTGTGCTTTCTGTCTTCATTACTTTTGGGAGGCCTGTGTGTGTGTGTGTGTGTGTGTGTTTGGGGGTGGGTGGGTGGGTTAGAAATTCAGCATGCCACTTTTTTTGTTGTAATGTGGCAAATTTGTAGTGAGACTGTATGTGCTGTCCACAGAGTATGTCAGCATTAATCTATGCTAGATCCACCAATAGAACCTCTTCCATTAAAGGACTTTTTGTAAAATATTTTTCTTTTAACATGTTACTGGGCTTAAATGATGTCAAATGTAAACACTTTACAGCAGACTCCCTTAAAACCTTGCTCAGAGATATTCTACCGTTTTCATTGCATCTTAGACCCAGGAAGAGTTTTTTTTTTTTTTTAAGCAAATTTCAGGTGAAGAATTGGTTTGTGTACCTTCTCTCACTCTCTCTCTCTCTCATCAAAACAACTGTGTAGGGAATTGACTTTGATGAGATGACAGCCCTGGCATGGCTCCTCCTGGTCGGCTGGGTTAAAAATGACACCAAATGAAACTTTGTATGCACAACACTAATCTTGGGCAGATTAATGACTTGCCCGCCCCTTCTAAAGTGAAAAACTTGAATATAAATCACATTCGAATATACATATATGCTTGTCCAGAAATAATTCAAGAACCTTCCAAAGGCAACAGAAATCCTTTTCATTCCATTGCACATTCTTTGTCAGTGATGACGCTTAGAAAACAAAGGGATTTTTTGAGCAGTCCTTTCATTCAATATATGTATTTAATAATGGTTATTCATGAAAAGCCATTAAGTCCAAAAGCTTTGTTAGCGTAGCACCACTCACATGTCATCAGAGATGAAGGCTAATCACAGTCGAGATGTTATATTGATTGCCTTTTATCCTTTAATGGCCACTAAAGGTCAAAACTTTCTCTAAAAGATGAAACAAGGGAGAATGCTTTCATTATGATGTGTCAGTGTAAGGCCTCCCCATAATTAGCAGCACCATGTCACATCCCAGTTTTAAAGTCTGACAATTCAATGTTCATGTTGTCGACTACCTCTGGCATGCAGGGAAAAACGATGTTGCATTTCTAGTTTTTGGTATCTGTGTATTATTTTGAGGACCAAAAATCATAGCTGTACTTCTGTAGATCTACCTCTCCTATAAGTACACTGCCCCCCCCCCCCCCCCCTGTTTTGTTGAATAGGTAGCATGCATGTGTGTGTGTTTTAGACATTTTTTTTTTAGCCTTTACAAGATCTACATCCTAATACAGGAACCCCACACCCCTTCCCCTCCTTCGTTTGAAGGCTTTCTTTCCTAGGATGCTGTACCAACAGTGTCCTCACTGGCTCTGCTTGGTTAGTTTCCCCACAGTTTGCCACTGAACTTTGTTAAACACCAGCCTCTTTATCAAAATCTAGTTCCAAAAGCTTGATTAGAGAATATCATAAAGGAAAATGGAAAAAAAAAAAAAGGTAGAGAAGTAAAAGCCAACTCATTTTCTAAGTGGACCTTTTCATACTGCATGACCGTGCCTGTGTAAGTGAATTATGAGGTTGGGGGAAAATCCCAACATTTATGCTGTGGATTGTAGAGATACTGTCTGTGGTTGCACTTCTGTACATTGTGATTCACGTTTTGAATGGTTTGTTGAAATTGACTTGGGGAACACCATTCTGTAGTATCTGTCTCTTAACAGCTATAGTATTGTCATGCTAATGTTGTTCATGGTACCTGTATCCATGCCATTGTTCTTTCACCCGTCAACCTGCAGTGCCTCTGACAAACTGTAACTGCCGACTTATTCTGACTCCATGGCAATATTGGGACTGGCTTTTTGAATTATGTATTCAGAGATGTGTTTGCATGATTAAACTGTTCTTTGAAATTAGAAAAAAAAAAATCTTGCTTTTTGTGTTATGACATTGCAGACAAAATGTACAGCACAGAATCCAGGGGAAAATGGTGTGATACTGGCTCATGGCACAGCCTGGTAGAAAGAC
>JADBJO010000647.1:275000-297500 GCA_016801955.1 Conus betulinus | reverse complement strand
ACATACTTCGAAACATCACAAATGAACTTGTGTAATCATGATATTAGCCATAAAAAGAAATACAGACGACAGAAAATAACATTATTTTTTAGATCGCAACATACGCACACTTAATGTCCTATTACAATGAATTATCACAGAATGGCACAAGGGAAAAAACTAATCAATGACTAACTTACTAGGTAACTATTTTACGAGCAAACAAACTGCAAAGTAACTAATAGCTGATAAACCAACCAACCAATCAACTGGCTAATAGCATATTCATTTATGACTTTCTAAATTAAATGAATTTTTAAATAAATAGACAATAAACAAGCTAGCATGAAACAAACAGGCAACTCTCCTATCCATTGTTCAAAAGCTTTTTTTCCTCCATTATTTTGAAACATATAAGGATGGAACTTAGAATCCAGAGCACTCAGAGCTAAACATCAGAAGTCAAGCCATATAAGAATCATTAAATGCAGTTTATTGCAAACCAACAACTTTCTTGTACATGATATACATGTAAGGAACATAACAAATGGGAAAAAAACATACTTTTGTACTGAACATTCCATATATTTTACTCTTCGACAAAAAAAGGTCTATGTCAAAATCGACAATAAAAAAAGTCTAAGTCACATGAAAGGAGTGTTAACGAGGACGGATGAGCATAGGAATGTGACGTTTGATCACAAAGGAAGCTATCACAGTCAGCATCATGCTTCATTCACTGTTTTTGCTTTCTTCAGTGTAGTGTCATTCATGTATTTCTGTGTGTCACCTCGATACGGCTGTGTGCCCAGTTTTGCAACTTATGAAACTACACATGAAAATGAACAAAATCCCACCCATGAGTTCACCACTGGTGGTCAGTGGTACAAATTCCACCAACATGAAACAGCACAGTGGTGACATTACGTCAACTACCTGCACAAGAGACAGAGGCCAAACATTGCTCAGGCTTCAGTAATGTGTACGATTCTGTCAGAAAAGGAAAACACAAAATAGCACACAGGACTTGCATCTTCAGCTGTCTGACCTGCAGAACATACAGATCTAGATTTGCACTGGCATGAACGTAAGCATACATTTTCTTCCTTTGTTTCTTTTTTTTTTTTTTTTTTTTTAATTAAATTTTCACCTTAGTAAATTTTTCGTGGGGAATTGTGGGGAAGCTGACTCAGATGTTTACCAACCCTGGAAAACATTACCCACCAACACACTGTTGGGCAGAACATGCTACCTCTGTGCACTGCTTGGTGAAATGAGTGCATGAGTACCTCAGATCATGCCAGTCACTGAGAGTACCCTCTACTGGGTGACCACCAGGTTAGGCATGCCGTAGCAGACCATGTTGAACCAGGACCGCCGCATCACGTTCAAGTCCTCCTCCTTGGGCTCCTCTTGGTCTTTGTCAGGGTCATCTCTCTCCGACATGGCCCCGTCACCTGCCATGCTCTCCGTGAACACGCTGCCGCGTTTCTCGCTCCCTGTGTCGGCCTTGCTGGCATCGTCACCTTTCTTACTGTGGTGTTCGTCCTTCTTGCTCCGCTCACTGGATGAGTCGTCTTTCTTGCTCTTCCCTCCGCCGCCATCTTTGTCTTTAGGGGGCTCTTCTCTGTGAGAAGGAGGATCCTCCACTTCCTTGGATTTCTCCTCCTCACGTCGCTTCCGGGGGCTGAAGAGCAGCCGCACTGCCTGCCCAGTTGTTTTGCCTTTTTCCAGTAAATCTGTGGCGGGAAGAAAGCATATTTTTCACTCCAGTCTGATGTGGATTAGCTTACATTAATTTTTTCATCATGATGCATTGAACTCCTCCAGCTCTTTGGAATGACAAGTACTGATTAATATACAGACCTCCATGGATATCCTTCAACCAGACCTGTCTACATAAAATGTGCGTGGGGAGAGAATTTCTCATTCATGAAAAGAGAGCAAGACTGAGACGACTGAACATTTCTTTGATCTTGACAATGTACAGAAAAGTGTCTTCTTTGAAAGCTGAAGAAAACTTGCATTTGACCATGATACAGTAGTTAAAACTGACGTTAAAACTGACAGGATTATGACAATTAAAAAGGTGTTTTTTGATACTTAAAACATCAAAAAAGAAATAAAATAGAGAGAGAGAAAGAGAGTGAGAACTGGCTTTAAGTGTGTTTTTTTTGTTGTTGTAAAAATGTGTATAAAATATACCCAACTTTCTCCAGATGTATGCAAAGAAATTCACAATTCTATAACAATTTACACATGAACAGCCATCAGAGTTCAATCAAAGACCATGCGTGCACCCTTTGCTCTCTACCAGTACACACACAGACACACACATTTCATAACCACTCGGTGTCCAGGAAGCTGTATTCTGCATTAAAGGCTGTGGATGAGTCTCCAACATAAAGAGCAATCTGACCACTATAGACAGAGAAGGGAGGAAAGGCTTTGAAGACTACAATCTTACAACCGAATCCCCTGAAATTACCCTAGACCTTTTTTTTTTTTTTCATCTTTTTTTGTGTTTTTTACACAAAATGTTCCACAAACTCCACTTTAGCACCAGCCATATCCTAAGGTTTTCTATAAGTGTCCCAGTAAATTTGCTTCGATTCTTCTGCTGCTTGCATGTTGAATACACCAAGAAGTAATCTCGGAAATAATTTAATGGATCAGGTATTTTTACACACACAAGCATTGAGTTTCACAAGAGGCCAGCCAATATGTGTAAGCATAGAGAAATTAGACAGGTCAGTTTCCCACACAATAAAATGATGCCTTCCATGTGTTGCAGCATGCATATCATTGCAAGGCTGAAAACATCAATAAATTCATTTCTGATTCAAATCAAATTCACCTTGCTAAACATAATTCTAGGCCAACAAGGAAAAAGATGCTCATTTTGTTTTTTTTAAGATAAAATCTGTTTCATCGACACAGATAAAATATTGGGAATGCAGTTGTTGCCAAGTGTGAAACCTGTCTTCAACTATAGCTGTGTACACTGAGGTCATGTGAAAGAGCTGCTGTCACAGCCAAAGTTATAGTTAACTGGGCCAAAAAATACAATAAAAAACTCACAGAGTAAACCTATAAAGATCAATAAAAGTTATGCAATATATCTAAGTTCTGAGAACAATACAATCTATCAACAATATGAAATGTGAGCAGATCTTTGTGCCAGGATTACAGTCACATGGACTGGCACAAGCTAGTGCTAACAGCCACTTTTGTTACTAGCTTACGGCAGTTTTTTTCCTTTAGTTTGTGACAAGACAAAAGTGTATCTCTGTATCTATTTCGCTATTCCAAACTGTCATGAATTTCATGAGTTGAAATTAACCTATGTATTGAGTTTTGATTCTGACACACAAACAGTGCTTCATCATACATGCCACACTGACCAGAACTCCAAAGAAAAAACTACTCTGAGACCAAAAATCACAAAAAATCAAAGTGATGTAACTTTTACAAGAAATTTCCTTTTATTTCTTTTTTCCAATGTTGCTGACAGTCCTCAGCATTATCAGGAAACCCAAAGAGGCCCAGAGGGCTGGCTACCTTTCATGTTGAAGCCCAGCTTGCTGGCGTTTTCAGCCAAGGTACAGTGCCACTGGTTGGTCATGAAACAGCGGATCCCTGTCAGGCTGACCAGCATGGCCGTCTCCAGAGGTTTCTCCAGGGCCTGGTCATCAGTGCTGAAATCACCAGCACACATTTCATACACACTCTGTTGCTGTATTCTGTATTTTTATTGTTATGCACAGTCCGTTTCTGTATTTTCATTGTTAACTATGCACAGCCTGGTTCTGTATTCTCACCGTTACCTCTTTTTTCTCTGTCTATATGGAGCAGTCAATACATGGCTTACAGAGAGATACTCCTTAGCTTTTGCCAAACATCACGGGTACTGGGTGACCAAGTCATGATTTTCACTTGATAACTGAGCCAGTTCCTATGCTGTTTCACAAAGCTTTATGACTTTCTCAGTAAGCCACAGGCCTGCATCTCCACCAAAATTGTTTGTGTCTTTATTTTCAAAGAATTCCTGGACACAAACGAAACCAATCAATAACAATACGCATGACCTGAGTTCATCTTCTGAAGGCAGGACATTTGTTCCATTCCTTTTCCCACCCCCAAATTCTATTTTAGCTCATGTGTTTCAATTTCCACCTGCAGTCATGCACTTTAAAACCATCTTGTTTGTCAAAAAAAAAAGAGTAAACAAAAAAAACAAAGCCATAGCAAGACTTCACTCCTCCAGTGACAGTATGGGTCACTGGAGTTCCAGGATGTTAGACAAAGTTTGACTCCTTCAGAAAGAACAGCAGTCCATGGAGACCCATGACATGTGCAAGACTATTCCTACCAGCCGCCGTGGCGAAGTGGTTAGCGTCGCGGACTCCCGGCTGGGAGGTCGTGGGTTCGAATCCCATCAGAGTCATGTGGGTTTTTCTGCCCCGACCGGCTCCTACCCAGAGTTGAGTTTGCTACGGGCTCAGTTGGGAAGACTGGGACCACACAGTCGAGTTTCATCCACTTAATGGATGCGTTTCTGAGAGTGGTGCTCAAATTTCCTGACCAACACTGCAGGTGCCTGTATCTCTCGGGCCTGGTTGACGCCGGGATATATTATGAAAGGAAGCGTAGAGTACAGCCCTGTCATGTAGTCTCAGACCGAAATGGAAATCCGTAGCATCATCTTAATCATCCTCATTCTCATCGATCAGCATTAAAAAAAAAAGTCTCAAGTTCTGTGGCCCTTCATGCCCTGCTCTCATGGTGACCTCAGTTTCGATGGGCCTCTCCGCATCTGTGGCCTTGGTTTGGTTCCGTCGGGGTCACCGTATCGGCGGGTCCATGGGGGCTGTCGTTGGACAGACGTGGTGGCGCCCTCCGGGGGAGAGCTCACTCACGCCGGCTCCGCGACTAAGCAATTATTGTCGTCAGTAGGGGGCTTAGTAGGTGGTGTCCTGCGTATGTTAGATCAGAACAGGCGCCACTGAACACCACCGAAGTGACTCGGCAGCAGTGCAGTGTCTCCTCCGGTGGGTTGCCTCTTGACGGCTTGACATTGACTGTTCCCTGTGGATTGCCGGTGCCGGGGCTGCGGCGGGGCCGACCGGGCTGTAGTTGTGGACAGGGTGTCGGAATGAGCGGCGTGGGTGCACTGCCTCTGAGGTGGTGCAGAGGTTGGGACAAAAAAAAAAAAAAAAAAAAGACTATTCCTGTAGAAAAAAAAATGGGTTCTTGGAAACCTACGATGTATGGTGCACAAAATTTCAGGGCGAAACTTGGCAAGAAAGACACTGCGCTGCTACTGGGGCACTTTAGTGGTACTCAGTACTGCCTTTCTCTTCCAACATGCGCAGGATACCACCTCCTACGCTTGCATCCAAATTCTGGTTTTGCACTAAAGCTCTGAACAATCTCTGTCCATACTCACTTCTTAAACACATCGATCTTTGACTGCCGCATGAAGCTCTTGCTGGTCTGCGCCAGATCCAAGGCGTACAGCAGCATGCAGTCTGCAACACAACTCACGCACATAATTCCATGGAACAGCAGGGCAATCAGTCAGGTTTGCCAACACACAAAGGTGAAACAAGACAACTGCGACAGCGTCATCGAGTGAATGGCTCCTTCACCCATCAAGTCAGCGGCTTTTCTTCACCAGATCTCTGTTTCTGTCCTAACTTCCTTCCATTGCATGGCCAGACTCCACAAACTCGCTTCTCACACAATGCTTACTCTGACAAGTTGCTAAGAACTGTCGCTTACTCTCACCTGTCCCGTGTGCAGCCTCTTCCTCACACACATTTTCACACTCTCTGCACCCTCGCTTTAAACAATTTAACAAAAAACCATTACTTTCTATCCAAGGGCACCAGTTTTGTGATGACGATATCAGATCATTAGGACCAGCACACTATCCACAGACACCCGCTCCTGCTCTGATGCCTCTTCTGTCAAAAACAATTTATCAAAGGATGGGATGAAAGACAACTGTAGAATGGAGTACAATGGAAGAAGACACATGCCTGGAAGCAAATCAATGGATAAAAATAAGTGTTGAGAGAAGTAAGGGTTTGTCTTCATGATGAATTGTGTAGTACTGCCAAAAATCAATGAGTAAAAATAGTGTTGAGAGAAGTAACCGTTTGTCTTCATGTTGATTTGTATAGTATTGCCAACCCCTCGTGAAAAATCCCAATCATTCCAGGACTAATAGGGTCATAATCATAGTTACACTGACACACATGTGAGCAACTGTGCTCTTCATGCTATGTCAGAGCACAGTAAGGAATGTTGCATGAAGCCCATCTCCCCCTCTGGTGCTTGTTGGGCAGTCTGATGCCCTCCAAGCACTACCAAACACTGCTGAGGAGCGATCTGATGGGTGTGTGATACACACACAGAGGTTCACCCACTGACATGTCATCATGCTGACAGAGAGATGGGACCAGTTCCACTCCCTACTTCACCCATCAGCTTCTGTCAGGGCTCAACCCCACAACCCTCAGTGTCAAAGTCCAAAGTTCACACCTCCCTACAGGGTGCCTCACTGGTCTTGTGGGTAAAGTGTCAGATTCTTCTTCCAAGCCTGGGGTCAATTCCCACACTGGCAGGTTGAAAGAGACTTTCTTCTTGAGTTGAAACTTTGCAGTACATTTCAATTCCTGTGGATAAAACTGAATCTTGTATGCCGGTTGAATCCCATTCCATATTTTGGAGAAGTGTAAACGGTCACAAATACACACATTGGTGCGGTATTTAGACATCATCATCCCTGAAGACTTAATGTGGCTCCCTTCATGCTGAAGCTATAAACAAGCGCATACATAGAAATCTCTCCTTGGCTGAACTTCAAAGTTCTCATCAAGGAAGAAGAGCAAGAGAGAGACCCAAGACTGTGCCTCTGACCATAAATATTTCAAACACCACTGGAAACTGGAGAGATCCAAACTCCCACACCACCCCATGTTACTATGTTTCATACGCTAGACAGGAACATCAGAGGGCAGGTGAACCTACCTGGTATGTTGAGGGAGGACATTTTGGCCGGCGGCAGGTAGGACAGGAGACGCTCCAGACCGTAGAAGATGAAGGAACTGCTCTCCGTGATGTACACCTCCCACTCTCCAACACTGACACACACACCGCACCACAGCTCCGATCATGACAACTCTGGCATCGTCTTCGGCGTTGTATTTTCACCCACATGTTGCGAATCAATTATCATTTTTAAATGAGGGCAACAGAGAGAATTGAATTGAACTGTAATTTTCAGTCAACAAGAGCTCTGGAGGAAATGGACACCCCCTGGATTTTCCTTTTTTTTCATATATATGATTTCTATTTCAACCATAGACAAGGCACTTCTGAAGAAGCATGGCTTGTATTGTGTAAGAAACTAGTCTTGAGTTAAAAAAAATGGGAAATGAAATGAGGCAGGGAACAGTAAACAATAAACAGTAAACAAGTGGGGTAGTTTTTTGCTCAGATATATTTGTATTGCCTGCTCCGAGACAATACAAATATATATATCTGCCTTTAAAAGGGATTGCGATGGTTCCCTTATGCAGCCAGTGAGGAGTTTTCATATCTGTAATATATTTTCTTAATTTCATGTTCCCAGTTTTTACATCTCAACCTCCTGCCCCCCCCCCCCCCCCCCCCCCCCCCCCCCCCCACTCCTTAAGTTCAAAGTTTTGCCAAGTCATTACTATGAAGACAATTTAGTTGTTGGCCTGCGCTTGCGCTTGTTTTCCCCCCACTATTAGATTGTTCGTCTTTGTATTTGTCTGACTTTATTCAAGCTTAAAAGGCTGTGCCAGTCTTGAATAAAAGTTACTCTGTGTTAGGTTTCCTTATGGGAGCAAAAACTACCCCACTTGTTTACTGTTTTTGGTCTTAAGTTAAGGCAGCTTGCTTGCACAAGATCACACTAATGGGTCTACTGTCAAGCCAAAATAATTGTGTAAAAAAAATTACTTACAAATAGGAAAATGACTAAATCATGAAAATGTAAATCAATCAAATCCAGGATGTTTAAAATCAATATAATGAATGATGACAGCCAGTCAAATTGCTCACTGCTACTGTTCAAACATAGATGACATGCGCTGTTCAGTTATAGATGATGTGTGAGTGCTGTTAATAGATGATGAGTGAGCATTATCAAAATATAGATGATGTGCCAGTGTTGTTCAGATATAGTTGATAGGTAAGTATGCAGATATAGATGGTGTGCAAGTGCTCTTCAGACATACATGATGTGTGAGTGCTGTTCAGATATAGTTGATGTGTGAGTGCTGTTCAGATATAGTTGATGTGTGAGCGCTGTTCAGATACTTTTCTTTCTTTTCTTTCTGTGTACGCAGGCTGATACTCCTGCAGACACTCCCTGTATAGACAGGTAGGTATTAATCCCATCTGCTCAACAAATGGAGTGGAGTTTTGTGTGTATGACCGTTTTTTTTATCCCGCCATAAGGCAGCCATATTCCATCTTCGAGGAAGGTGCATGCTATGTGTAACTTGTCATCCATACCAACGGCAAACTGGCCTTCTCATCCGAAAGTTGGTGATGGGATTTTACATGTGTGCAAGATGTTATGCATGCGTTCATACATGGAACCTCAGTTTATAGTTTCATTCGAAGGACTGTATGGGAATGGAGTCAGAACCAATGTTAACACTGAGGGAAAAATCCCCCTGTACCGAAATTCAGATACAGTTGAGGTGTGAGTGCTGTTCAGATATAGATGTGTGAGTGCTGTTCAGATATAGATGATGTGTGAGTGCTGTTCAGATATAGATAGTGTGTGAGTGCTGTTCAGATACAGATGATGTGAGTGCTGTTCAGATATAGATAGTGTGTGAGTGCTGTTTAGATACAGATGATGTGAGTGCTGTTTTCAGATACAGATGATGTGAGTGCTGTTCAGATATAGATGGTGTGTGAGTGCTGTTCAGATACAGATGATGTGTGAGTGCTGTTCAGATATATAGATGATGTGTGAGTGCTGTTCAGATATAGTTGATGTGAGTGCTGTTCAGATATAGTTGATGTGTGAGAGTGCTGTTCAGATATAGTTGATGTGTGAGTGCTGTTCAGATATAGTTGATGTGTGAGTGCTGTTCAGATACAGTTGATGTGTGAGTACTGTTCAGACAAAGATGGTGTGTGAGTGCTGTTCAGATGTAGTTGGTGTGAGTGCTGTTCAGATATAGATGATGTGAGTGCTGTTCAGATATAGATGGGTGAGTGCTGTTCAGATATAGTTGATCTGTGAATGCTCTTCAGACATACATGATGTGAGCATGCTCTTCAGATATAGATAGTAGTGTGTAAGTGCTGTTCAGATATAGATGGCATGTGAGTGCTGTTCAGATATAGATGGTGTGTGAGTGTTCTTCTGACATACATGATGTGTGAGTGCTGTTCAGATATAGATAGTGTGTGAGTTGCTATTCAGATATAGTTGATGTGTGAGTGCTCTTCAGCCATACATGACGTGTGAGTGCTGTTCAGATATAGATAGTGTGTGAGTCCTGTTCAGATACAGATAGTGTGTGAGTGCTGTTCAGATATAGATGGTGAGTGAGCGCTGTTCAGATATAGATGATGTGCAAGTGCTCTTCAGACATACATGACGCGTGAGTGCTGTTCAGATATAGATGGTGTGTGAGTGCTGTTCAGATATAGATGGTGTGTGAGTGCTGTTCAGATATAGATGGTGTGAGTGCTGTTCAGATATAGATGGTGTGTGAGTGCTGTTCAGATATAGATGGTGTGTGAGTGCTGTTCAGATATAGATGGTGTGAGTGCTGTTCAGATATAGATGGTGTGTGAGTGCTGTTCAGATATAGATGGGTGTGTGTGCTGTTCAGATATAGATGGTGTGTGAGTGCTGTTCAGATATAGATGTGTGTGAGTGCTGTTCAGATATAGATGGTGTGTGAGTGCTGTTCAGATATAGATGTTGTGATGAGTGATGTTCAGATATGGATGTGTGAGTGCTGTTCAGATATAGATGGTGTGTGAGTGCTGTTCAGATATAGATGGTGTGTGAGTGCTGTTCAGATATAGATGGTGAGTGCTGTTCAGATACATACAGATAGTGCATGAGTGCTGTTCAGATATAGATGACATGCGAGTGCTGTTCAGATATAGATGGTATGTGAGTGCTGTTCAGATATAGATGGTGTGAATGCTGTTCAGATATAGGTGATGTCTGAGTGTTGTTCGGATATAGATGGTGTGTGAGTGCTGTTCAGATATAGATGATGTGTGAGTGCTGTTCAGATATAGATGGTGTGAGTGCTGTTCAGATATAGTTGATGTGTGAGTACTCTTCAGACATACATGATGTGTGAGTGCTGTTCAGATACAGATAGTGTGTGAGTGCTGTTCAGATATAGATGGTGTGAGTGCTGTTCAGATACAGATGGTGTATGGGTTGCCATTCAGATACAGATGGTGTGAGTGCTGTTCAGATATAGATGGTGTGTGAGTGCTCTTCAGACATACATGATGTGTGAGTGCTGTCTCAGATCAGATATAGATAGTGTGTGAGTGCTGTCAAATATATGTGTGAGTGCTGTTCAGATATAGATGAGTGTGAGTGCTGTTCAGATGTAGATGGTGTGTGAGTGCTGGTCAGATACTGATAGTGCCTGAGTGCTGTTCAGATATAGATAGTGCGTGTGTGCTGTTCAGGTATAGATGATGTGAGTGCTGTTCAGATACAGATGATGTGTGAGTGCTGTTCAGATATAGATGGTGTATGAGTGCTGTTCAGATACAGATGATGTGAGTGCTGTTCAGATATAGATGGTGTGAGCGCTGTTCAGATATAGTGATGTGTGAGTGCTCTTCAGACATACATGATATGTGAGTGCTGCTCAGATATACATAGTGTGTGAATACTGTTCAGATATAGATGGTGTGTGAGTGCTGTTCAGATATAGATGGTGTGTGTGAGTGCTCTTCAGGCATACATGATGTGTGAGTGCTGTTCAGATATAGATGGTGTGAGCGCTGTTCAGATATAGTTGATGTGTGAGTGCTCTTCAGACATACATGATATGTGAGTGTGCTGCTCAGATATAGATAGTGTGTGAATACTGTTCAGATATAGATGGTGTGTGAGTGCTGTTCAGATATAGATGGTGTGAGTGCTCTTCAGGCATACATGATGTGTGAGTGCTGTTCAGATATAGATAGTGTCTGAGTGCTGTTAAGATATAGTTGATGTGTGAGTACTCTTCAGACAAACATGATGTGTGAGTACTCTTCAGATAGTGTGTGAATGCTGTTCAGATATAATAGTGTGTGAGTGCTGTTCAGATATAGATGATGTGCGAATGCTCTTCAGACAAACATGATGTGTGAGTGCTGTTCAGATATAGTATGGTGTGTGAGTGCTGTTCAGATAAAGATGGTGTGAGTACTGTTCAGATAAAATTATAGTTGATGTGTGAGTTCTGTTCAGATACAGAGGGTGTGAGTGCTGTTCAGATATAGATGTGTGAGTGCTGTTCAGATATAGATGTGTGTGTGTGAGTTTCTTCAGACATACATTATGCGTGAGTGCTGTTCAGATAGAGATAGGGTGTGAGTGCTGTTCAGATATAGTGTGTGAGTGCTGTTCAGATATAAATAGTGTGTGAGTGCTATTTAGATATAGATGATGTGCAAGTGCTCTTCAGACATACATGATGTGTGTGAGTGCTGTTCAGATACAGATGATGTGTGAGTATGTTCAGATATAAATAGTGTGTGAGTGCTGTTTAGATATAGATGATGTGCGAGTGCTGCTCTCAGACATACATGATGTGTGAGTGCTGTTCAGATATAGATGGTGTGAGTGCTGTTCAGATAAAATTATAGTTGATGTGTGAGTGCTGTTCATATATAGAGGGTGTGAGTGCTGTACAGAAATAGATGTGTGAGTGTTGTTCAGATGTAGATGGTGTGTGAGTGTGTCAGATATATGTGTGTGTGTGCTGTTCAGATACAGATAGTGCGTGAGTGCTGTTCAGGTATAGATGGTGTGTGAGTGCTGTTCAGATATAGATGATATGTGAGTGCTGTTCAGATACAGATGGTGCGTGAGTGCTGTTCAGATATAGATGGTGTGTGAGTGCTGTTCAGACATAGATGGTGAGTCCTGTTCAGATGCAGATAGTGCATGAGTGCTGTTCAGAGATGTAGATGGTGTGTGAGTGCTGTTCAGATATAGATGATGTGAGAGTGCTGTTCAGATATAAATGGTGTGTGAGTGCTGTTCAGATATAGATGGTGTGTGAGTGCTGTTCAGATATAGATGGTGAGTGCTGTTCAGATACAGATAGTGCATGAGTGCTGTTCAGATATAGATGACATGCGAGTGCTGTTCAGATATAGATGGTGTGTGAGTGCTGTTCAGATATAGATGATATGTGAGTGCTGTTCAGATGTACATGATATGTGAGTGCTGTTCAGATATAGATGATATGTGAGTGCTGTTCAGATATAGATAGTGTGTGAGTGCTGTTCAGATATAGATGGTGTGTGAGTGCTCTTCAGATATAGATGATATGTGAGTGCTGTTCAGATGTACATGGTATGTGAGTACTGTTCAGATATAGATAGTGCGTGAGTGCTGTTCAGATATAGATGGTGTGTGAGTGCTGTTCGGATACAGACGACGTGCGAGTGCTGGTCAGATTTACATGATGTGTGATGTGTGTGCTGTGTTCAGATATAGATGGTGTGAGAGCTGTTCAGATATAGATGATATGCGAGTGCTGTTCAGATATAGATGAAATATGAGTGCTGTTCAGATATAGATGGTGTGTGAGTGCTGTTCAGATATAGATGATGTGTGAGTGCTGTTCAGATATAGATGGTGTGTGAGTGCTGTTCAGATACAGATGACGTGCGAGTGCTGTTCAGACACAGCTGATATGTGAATGCTGCTAAGATATAAACAATGTGCATGTGCAGTTCAAATATGGATGACATGGTTGTGCTGTTCAAACATAAGGGTGTGTTGTTCACATATGAATAGGGTGTGCTGTTCACATATGAATAGGGTGTGTGCTGTCCACATGTGAATAGGGTGTGCTGTTCACATAATAGGGTGTGCTGTTCACATGTGAATAGGGTGTGTTGTTCACATATGAATAGGGTGTGTTGTTCATATATGAATAGGGTGTGCTGTTGACATGATAGGGTGTGCTGTCCACATGTGAACAGGTTGTGCTGTCCACATATGAATAGGGTATGCTGTTCACATAATAGGGTGTGCTGTTCACATATGAATAGGGTGTGTTGTTCACATATGAATAGGGTGCGTTGTTCACATATGAATAGGGTGTGCTGTGTCCACATGTGAATAGGGTGTGCTGTCCACATGTGAATAGGGTGTGCTGTCCACATGTGAATAGGGTGTGCTGTCCACATGTGAATAGGGTGTGTGTGTTTTTTTCACATGTGAATAGGGTGTGCTGTTCACATAATAGGGTGTGCTGTCCACATGTGAATAGGGTGTGTTGTATTGTTCACATGTGAATAGGGTGTGATGTCCACATGTGAATAGGGTGTGTGTTGTCCACTTAATAGGGTGTGCTGTCCACATGTGAATAGGGTGTGTTGTGTTGTCCACATGTGAACAGGGTGTGTTGTCCACATATGAATAGGGTGTGCTGTCCACTTAATAGGGTGTGCTGTCCACATGTGAATAGGGTGTGCTGTCCACATGTGAATAGGGTGTGCTGTCCACATGTGAATAGGGTGTGCTGTCCACATGTGAATAGGGTGTGTTGTGTTGTTCACATATGAATAAGGTATGCTGTTCACATGTGAATAGGGTGCGTTGCTCACATATGAATAGGGTGTGCTGTTCACATAATAGGGTGTGCTGCTGTCCACATGTGAATAAGGTGTGCTGTTTACATATGAATAGGGTGTGTTGTGTGTTGTTCACATGTGAATAAGGTGTGTCCTTCACATAATAGGGTGTGTTGTTCACATGTGAATAGGTTGTGTGCTGTCCACATGTGAATAGGGTGTACTGTCCACATGTGAATAGGGTGTGCTGTCCACATGTGAATAGGGTGTGTTGTTCACATGTGAATAGGGTGTGCTGTTCACATATGAATAGGGTGTGTTGTGTTGTTCACAAGTGAATAGGGTGTGCTGTCCACATAATAGGGTGTGCTGTCCACGTGTGAACAGGGTGTGCTGTCCACATGTGAATAGGGTGTGTTGTTCATATATGAATAGGGTGTGTTGTTCTCATGTCAATAGGGTGTGGTGTCCACATGTGAATAGGGTGTGCTATTCACATGTGAATAGGTGTGCTGTTCACATAATAGGGTGTGTTTTTTTCACATGTGAATAGGGTGTGTTGTTCACATGTGAATAGGGTGTGCTGTTCACATATGAATAGGGTGTGTTGTGTTGTTCACATGTGAATAGGGTGTGCTGTCCATATAATAGGTGTGCTGTCCACGTGTGAACAGGGTGTGCTGTCCGCATGTGAATAGGGTGTGTTGTTCATATATGAATAGGGTGTTTGTTCACATGTGATAGGGTGTGTTGTTCACATATGAATAGAGTGTGCTGTCCACATGTGAACAGGGTATGCTGTTCACATAATAGGGTGTGTTGTTCACATAATAGGGTGTGTGTTCATAATAGGGTGTGTTGTTCACATAATAGGGTGTGCTGTTCACATAATAGGGTGTGCTGTTCACATAATAGTGTGTGCTGTCCACATGTGAATAGGGTGTGTTGTTCAATAATAGGGTGTGCTGTTCACATAATAGGGTGCGTTGTTCACTTAATAGGGTGTGCTGTCCACATGTGAACAGGTTGTGCTGTCCACATGTGAATAGGGTGTGCTGTCCACATGTGAATAGGGTGTGCTGTCCACATGTGAATAGGGTGTGCTGTTCACATATGAATAGGGTGTGTTGTTCACATGTGAATAGGGTGTGCTGTTCACATGTGAAAAGGGTGTGCTGTCCACATGTCAATAGGGTGTGCTGTCCACATGTGAACAGGGTGTGCTGTCCACATGTGAATAGGGTGTGCTATTCACATGTGAATAGGGTGTGTGTCACATAATAGGGTGTGCTGTTCACATGTGAATAGGGTGCGTTTTTCACATGTGAATAGGGTGTGCTGTTCACACAGTAGGGTGTGCTGTTCACATAGTAGGGTATGCTGTTCACATGATAGGGTGTGTTGTTCATATGTGAATAGGGTGTGCTGTCCAGATAATAGGGTGTGCTGTTCACATATTAGGGTGTGCTGTCCACATGTGAATAGGGTGTGTTGTCCACATGTGAATAGGGTGTGTTGTTCACATGTGAATAGGGTGTGCTGTCCACATGTGAATAGGGTGTGCCGTCCACATGTGCATAGGGTGTGTTGTTCACATATGAATAGGGTGTGCTGTTCACATGTGAATAGGGTGTGTTGTTCACATATGAATAAGGTGTGCTGTTCACATAATAGGGTGTGTGTTCGCATTAGGGTGTTCGCATGTGAATAGGGTGTGCTATTCACATGTGAATAGGGTGTGTTGTTCACATATGAATAGGGTGTGCTGTTCACATGTGAATAGGGTGTGCTGTTCACATATGAATAGGGTGTGTTGTTCACATGTGAATAGGGTGTGCTGTTCACATAGGAATAGGGTGTGTTGTGTTGTTCACATATGAATAGGGTGTGTTGTTCACATATGAATAGGTGTGTTGTTCACATATGAATCGGGTGTGTTGTGTTGTTCACATATGAATCGGGTGTGTGTGTGTTATTCACATATGAATCGGGTGTGTTGTGTTGTTCACATATGAATAAGGGTGTGTTGTGTTGTTCACATATGAATTGGGTGTGTTGTGTTGTTCACATATGAATAAGGTGTGTTGTTCAGATTTGTACAGTGTGGGTGCATCATTTCCAGTGTGCTGCTGCGATACAAATGATATGGTTGTGTTGTCAAGCTCTGTCATCCATTAGTTCCTGTAACATACAAACATCATGTAACTAAAAATAACAACTGGCAAAAAACGATGACATACCTTGGAGTGTGATCATTACCAACAATGCCCAGCCATCGTGGTGTGAACTTGTTCGTATTCATCCACGACCTTGTTGAACAGTTCAATTGGGCGTCTCTCCTCTGTCAAAAAAAAAAAAAAAAAAAAAAAAAAGAAAAAGAAAAAAAAATGAGGAGGTAAAACTTGCATTAAGAAAACAATACAACAAACAAACATTTGTACAGGAAAACAAATCCCACCTGCAACACTTCACAAAAAAATAAACATTTGACAATTCATTTTTTTGTGGATTATCAGAAAGGAGCCCTCACATTTTCATGAAAAATGAATATGAAGAAAAGTACAAAAAATTAATCATTATCAGACTATTACTGGCAAAATAACACAAATCAAAAAGAAATATGAAAGAAAAGTACAAAAAGTTAAGCATTATCAGACTATTACTGGCAAAACATACAAATCAAAAAGAAATTTGAAAGAAAGTACAAAAAAAGTTAAGCATGAATCATTATCATCACTATTACTGGGAAAATAAAACAGACCAAACAGGTCAGGAGAAACAAGGGAAGCTGCTCAACTGGCAACAGTGACTGACAAGAGGTCACAAAACATCACTTCCTTTTGTGTGTGTGTGTGTGTGTGTGTGTGTGTGTGTGTTGTTGTTGTTGTTCTTCTTCTTCTTCAATTTAACGTCTTTTCACTTTAAAGTGATATTAGACAGAAAAAAACAGATAGCGCAGTAGGTAGCGCGCGTCAGTCTCATAATCACTGTGTGTGTGTGTGTGTGTGTGTGTGTGTGTGTGTGTGTGTGTGCATGTTTGTGTGTGTGTGTGTGTGTGTGTGTGTGTGTGTGTGTGCGCACATGTGTGTGTGCGTGTGCATGTGTGCGTGTATGTGTGTGCGAGACAAAAGAAATGTGCTGGCTGGCACTGGCTGTGTTCAGTGTGAAGGGGTACCATCAGCACCCATGGCGGGAGAGAAGAAAATCGCATTGTATAAAGGCACCCTACAGCAGTGTCAAACTCACCTGTCTCAGCACAATCCAAGTTGGGATCAACAATATCTGACACAGCATTAAGGATTACAAACACTGGAGTGACGTGTGCAACAATGTAACTTCTGCAACTCCCAGCAGGAACTGCCTAACTCCCTGATGTCACACATACCTTGCCCCATTCTGACTTTCCATTCTTCTTCAGTCCAATTCATATGCATTACCCAATGATATTTTTTTAATGCTAGTTTTTTCACATGGGAATCCCACTGGTCAATTATGACATTCAAATATTGTCCGAGCCGCAAAAAAAATTAAGCCTATTACATCCATACACAAGCATACAAAAAACACACACACACACATACAAAAAACACACATATAAAGAGTATAAAGAGAATCCGCTAGAGTTAATAAAACAGCAAAATGTGGGGCAAAATACAGACTTAACATTTTATCTTTCCATAAGGATATGGCTTAACAAAATGTTTTTGCAATAATTCTTTTTCAAAGCCCAGATTTTGCTTTTCATTATCGGTGTAGTTTGGTAACTAATGTCTGACTGTATTTCATAGTTCACCTATACCCATTTCTCTAGTCCAACATATATTACGTTCAGAAATGCATTTAAAACAAATGTTCATAAAGCATTAGGTGCATCTGAGGTGAAAACATTTAAAAATACTTATATTCTCTTCCTCTGTTGGGATTTGATTTCTTTTTCCCTTTTTGCCCAATCATTTTAACCTGTTTTCTAGAATACAATTCAAACACTGCTTTATGTTCATGTTAGATGAGTTAAAAACTTTGTATCTGTTTATCTAACATCTCCACTGAGGCAAAAAATTGTCAAGCCACTCTTATGCTGTAGTAATCTATTAAACTTTGCCTTTTTTTGTTTTTTGGGTCGTTGCTGTCTGTGTCAACATTTAAAAAGGTTTCCTTTGATGGACAGACAGCACACTGACAGGCAGACAAAGGGACAAACAAGGCACACAGGCGTGGGGTCATTCAGGTGATGGACAGACAGCACACTGACAGGCAGACAAAGGGACAAACAAGGCACACAGGCGTGGGGTCATTCAGGTGATGGACAGACAGCACACTGACAGGCAGACAAAGGGACAAACAAGGCACACAGGCATGGGGTCATTCAGGTGATGAACAGACAGCAGACAGGCAGACAAAGGGACAAACAAGGCACACAATGGGGTCACAGGTGATGAACAGACAGCACACTGACAGGCAGACAAAGGGACAAACATTCAGGTGATGGGGTCATTCAGGTGATGAACAGCACACTGACAGGCAGACAAAGGCAAAAACAAGGCACACAGGCATGGGGTCATTCAGGTGACAAGAGGTCAAGGATACACCTGACACTCATGGTGTCGATGGACTGCTGCCAGGGCTGCAGGGGACGGTGCAAAGGAATCTGCACACACAGCACATAGCCACTGCTCATCTGGCACCACCCCCCTCTCTTCTCTGTGCTGCAGCACACAGCACACAGCCACTGCTCATCTGGCACCACCCCCTCTTCTCTCTGCTGCAGCACACACACACAGCCACTGCTCATCTGGCACCACCCCCTCTTCTCTCTGTGCTGCAGCACACAGCCACTGCTCATCTGGCACCATACCCTCTTCTCTGTGCTGCAGCACACACAGCACACAGCCACTGCTCATCTGGCACCACCCCCTCTTCTCTGTGCTGCAGCACACAGCCACTGCTCATCTGGCACCATACCCTCTTCTCTGTGCTGCAGCACACACAGCACACAGCCACTGCTCATCTGGCACCACCCCCCCTCTTCTCTGTGCTGCAGCACACAGCACACAGCCACTGCTCATCTGGCACCACCCCCTCTTCTCTCTGCTGCAGCACACAGCACACAGCCACTGCTCATCTGGCACCACCCCCTCTTCTCTGTGCTGCAGCACACAGCCACTGCTCATCTGGCACCATCCCCTCTTCTCTGTGCTGCAGCACACAGCCACTGCTCATCTGGCACCATACCCTCTTCTCTGTGCTGCAGCACACAGCCACTGCTCATCTGGCACCACCCCCTCTTCTCTGTGCTGCAGCACACAGCCACTGCTCATCTGGCACCACCCCTTCTTCTCTGTGCTGCAGCACACAGCACACAACCACTGCTTATCTGGCACCACCCCCTCTCTCTCTGTGCTGCAGCACACCAGTGCATGGGAAGCCTTCTTCCAGAAACCAAATATTGCTAAAATTTCTTTTTCTTTCACATATTAACCTGTGATTTCTTTTTTTTTTTAACCAGTAATTTTAAGAACATCAAGGAATATTCCATGTTAATTTTCTTCATCTTGGAAAATAAACCTTTTTACCTGAACGGGAAATGAACAATGTATCCTTCTAACCAATAAATTAGCAAACAATGGTAAATAAATCAATAAATAACCCATGGACAAACCAAGCAATGACCCCATCATCCAGCCCACTGGCCTGCTCATCTCTTTTTTTTAGTTTAAGACAATTCTGGGCTACAGAGACAAGATGCAGCAGGGCCAAGACCCAACCAGGTACAGCCAGCACAGCCACAGTGTGGGGGTCATCATGCCTGAGCTCCATCAGCTGTACAGAGGTACACACTGACAGACAACTGTTCAGCCAGCACAGAGGTACACACTGACAGACAACTGTTCAGCCAGCACAGAGGTACACACTGACAGACAACTGTTCAGCCAGCCCAGAGGTACACACACTGACAGACAACTGTTCAGCCAGTTAGTCAGGAGCACAACCAGCACAAAGGTCTTACAATTTTGGCTTGTTTGGCCTTGATGTCTCGGGCGCCAGGAATTCGGGACATCACCGCTGCCGCTTCTTTCGCTTTCTTCTTGTCCACAGCAGACTCCTCTGTATCGACAAGGAGACAACGAATGAACAACACACACACCACAAACCAACCAGAAGTCATGAGGATGTCAAATTATATTCATACAAATTCAACAGTATGAATATATACAGACAAAAAAAAAGATACAAAAAGTAGATGACCATTAGAAGACCATTTAAATACTATTAAAAAAAGGAAGTCTTACAAAGGAAAACATGCATACTGTTATGATTCATAGATAAATTATTTACACAAATCCTACACCTGTAAAACTGTTGATTATTCCTGATGTAAAGACATACCTGAATTAACATTATCACCAGTCATTAATAATCAATAATTCATTAGAATCTTGTATACAGATGAACATCATTCAGCCTGAGCTTCAATACTGACCCCAAAATGAAATATAACTCAAACAAAAACTCACAGCCTTTGAATGAAGTTTCATCTTTGAATGCAACTCAAGTAAGAACGCATGATGATACATGATCATAATCAAACCTGACAGCAGGTACAACCACCAGCAAAATATAGCAGCAAATATAGCGGACATGAATTATGAAACAACATGTCTCCTAATGCAATGAATCTGAAAGCTGTCCTGTCCTAAATCAAGCTACAAATGTAAGACATTGATGGGCAATAAACAACAAAATCATCCAATGAAAAATCTTCAGAACTGCACTACATTTCATTCACTTATTGCAAAGACAAGCCTGTTGCTCTCAATTCACTGCATTTTTGTTTGTTTATGAGTCTTTTATAAAGATTTTCTCTTGAATTTAAGTTAATACTACTGTTCCTACTTAAATGGTTAAAAAAAAAAAAAAGCGGTACTCAAAGTGCTGATGATCAGCACAAACTCAATGAATGATCAAAGTGTCCACACAGTTGCAAGTTACCAAAGCTCTGCGCAAGAAGAGGATGAGTAATTGCTGCACAGGCTTCAGACTGTACTGCTTGTGACAATTCAGGCACAGGCTTCAGACTGTACTGCTTGTGACAATTCAGGCACAGGCTTCAGACTGTACTGCTTGTGACAATTCAGGCACAGGCTTCAGACTGTACTACTTGTGGCAATTCAGGCACAGGCTTCAGACTGTACTGCTTGTGACAATTCAGGCACAGGCTTCAGACTGTACTGCTTGTGACAATTCAGGCACAGGCTTCAGACTGTACTGCTTGTGGCAATTCAGGCACAGGCTTCAGACTGTACTGCTTGTGACAATTCAGGCACAGGCTTCAGACTGTACTGCTTGTGACAATTCAGGCACAGGCTTCAGACTGTACTGCTTGTGACAATTCAGACACAGGCTCTCAATTCTAAAATACTCTTCACTAAAAGGGAAAAGAAAAAACAAATTTCATTTGCAGCTATGCAGATGATTTGCCGGAACTGTGTTTCAGGCTGATAGATAACTTCTTTATGTCGATCTGAATTTGTACAAGAAAAGCACAGCTTAGTTCTAGAAGTAACTGCCACAGAATATATAAAAGACAAGTAAAAACGGGGGAAAAAACTTTAACACATGCAACAAACACCATCAAGGTAAAGCTAAATTAAACTTTGCATAACAAAACCAACCAAGCATGTCTGCTCAAACATTGCAGCATGCACAATGAACAACCCACAACAGCCATACTGTTTGCTGCCTTCTTTTTGCCTCCAGCTTTGGCTGCATCAGTTTCTTTTTGTTTCTCTAGATAAGTGAATTGGAAATACACCTTTCTGAATATATTATGACAAGTAACAACCACACCAGCACAGCTAAACAAACAACAACAGCAGTTACAAATAGAATACAGCACAGCTGGCATAATCAAGAGTGCTACCAACAAGCAGGAATCAAAGATTACTGACTACATAGTACAACTTTATGCAATAGTTACAAAAGAAGATATTTAAACAAACAAAACAAATCCTGTGTGTCTTCAGTCAAAGGCTGACTGCTAAGTTTCATATTTTGTTGTTGCTGTTTTGTCATGTTTTGCTGCGGTTAAAAAAAATGAGTTACTGAACACGTCATCCATCTCTTCTATCTTAACAAATTCACTGTTAAGCACTTCAAGTAAATCTAAACATGTCTTCCATTACTAAATTCTCTCACATCATACCAGCCGCCGTGGCTAAGTGGTTAGTGTCGCAGACTCCCAGCTGGGAGGTCGTGGGTTTGAATCCCATCAGAGTCATGTGGGTTTTTCTGCCCCCAACCGGCTCCTACCTAGAGTTGAGTTTGCTGCGGACTCAGTTGGGAAGACTGGGACCACACAGTCGAGTTTCATCCACTTAATGGATGCGTTTCTGAGAGTGTTGCTCAAATTTCCTGACCAACACTGCAGGTGTCTGTATCTCTTGGGCCTGGTTGACGCCGGGATATATTATGAAAGGAAGCGTAGAGTACAGCCCTATCATGTAGTCTCAGACTGAAATGAAAATTCGTAGCATCATCTTAATCATCATCATCCTCATTGTCATCGATCAGCATAAAAAAAAATGTCTCAAATTCTGTGGCCCTTCATGCCCTGCTCTCATAGTGACCTCAGTTTCAATGTCCTCTCCATGTCTGTGGCCTTGGTTTGGTTCCGTC
>JADBJO010000647.1:260000-270000 GCA_016801955.1 Conus betulinus | reverse complement strand
CTTATATGGTACAGTTCATGTCTGTTGACATTCAGCTTTATATGGTACAGTACATGTCTGTTGACATTCAGCTTTATATGGTAGAGTACATGTCTGTTGACATTCAGCTTTATATGGTGGTACAGTACATGTCTATGAACATTCAGCTTTTTATATGTACAGTTCATGTCTATTGACATTCAGCTTTATATGGTACAGTTCATGTCTGTTGACATTCAGCTTTATATGGTACAGTACATGTCTGTGAACATTCAGCTTTATATGGTAGAGTACATGTCTGTTGACATTCAGCTTTATATGGTACAGTTCATGTCTGTTGACATTCAGCTTATATATGGTACAGTTCATGTCTGTTGACATTCAGCTTTATATGGTACAGTACATGTCTGTGAACATTCAGCTTTATATGGTAGAGTACATGTCTGTTGACATTCAGCTTTATATGGTAGAGTACATGTCTGTTTACATTAAGGTTATTTGGAGCAGTGCATGGCTGTTAATATTCAGGTTATTTGGAACAGTACATGTCTGTTTACATTAAAGTTTATATGGAACAGTGTATGTCTGTTTACATTCAGGTTTATATGGAACAATACATATCTGTTTACATTAAAGTTTATATGGAACAGTGCATGTCTGTTTACATTAAGGTTTATATGGAACAGTACATATCTGTTTACATTAAGGTTTATATGGAACAGTACATGTCTGTTTACATTAAGGTTTATATGGAACAGTACATGTCTGTTAACATTCAGGTTATTTGGAACAGTGCATGTCTGTTAATATTCAGGTTTATATGGAACAGTAAATGTCTGTTATATTCAGTTTATATGGAACAGTAAATGTCTGTTTATATTCAGGTTTATATGGAACAGTAAATGTCTGTTTATATTCAGGTTTATATGGAACAGTATTTGCCTATTCACAGTCATATCCACAAGAAACAATAAATGTAATTTCACATTTAGTTTCATATGGAACAACCTGTACTAAAATAACAGTGAATACTATCCCTCAACAATTTCTGCAGTACTAACTTCAGCACCAGGACCAAATCTTATTTTGTTTCATTTCATTTCAATCATTTTGATGGACCTCCAGATCATGCTCTTTGAATCGTGACACGGACTATGATCTCTACGGAGGCGTCTTACCTGAGGGCGGTGTCAACAGCGGCCATGACAGGCTTGAGGTAGTTCTCCATGGCAGCCACCAGTTCCCGGAACTCTTCTTCCAGCATCTGTTCCTCATCCTCCGTGCCTTCCATCTGCATCTGTCACATCCGCGCCACAACACTTCTGAGAGGTGTGTGTGTGTGTGTGTGTGTGTGTGTGTGTGTGTGTGTGTGTGCGTGTGTGTGTGTGTGTGTGTGTGTGTGTTTTCACATGTGTGTGTGTTTTCATGTGTGTGTGTGTGTGTGCACACACCTGCGTGTGTGTGTGCATGTGTATGTGTGTATGTGTGTGTACCTGTGCGTGTGTGTGTGCAAGTGTGTGTTTTGTGTGTATGTGTGTGTGTGTGTGTGTGTGTGTGTGTGTGCCTGTGTCTGTGTCTATGCATGTATTTATACATGTGTGTGAGTTTGTGTGAGTGTACCTGCATATGTGCATGCATGCGACTACACATGCCTGATTTTACATGTATGCAAGTAAGCCAAAGCATGAATCCAATGCTGGTAAGCATTCACACTCATATGTACAGGATGAATCTATGTTATTTTTCTCTCAAACATTATCATACATCCTTACATTCTCATTACCCAAACCCTGCATGTTCCCTCAGTTTAACACAAGAACACACACACACACACACACACACACACACACACACACACACCTTTGGCAGTTTCTTGGTGTCGTCCAGGTTCTCCAGCATCTTCTGCCTCTGGGCGGCCTGCGTGCGCTGGTACTCCTGCTTGAGGAGGAAGGCCTGCACGCTCTGCTTGTGCTGGCTCCACTTGTCCTTCAGCTCCTGCAGCAGCTGCCGGCTGCTCTCCGTGCCAAAGATCTTGGCTCGATTGCCTGGGGCACACAGTCATCATCACACAACCATTACCCAGTCCTCGTCTTCACTGTCCCTCAGATATGACACACACACCCCATTGGTCAGATGTTATCATTAAGGAAGCTGTATTCAATCTTAGGGTGGGGTGATGTCACGACACAAGTATGCATGCATCTTTTGGTAGCTTTTTATTGGGGGTGGGTGGGGGGTGGAGGTGGGAGGGCTATGTGAGTCATCTACCAATAATGGCCCGCTTTACGACAAAATGTGTTTTGGGATTTGACGTGTGCACAATGCTTCTGTTATTTCCTGGGTTTTGTTTTTTTTGTTGTTTGTTTTTTTTTGTTTGTTTTCTTTGTGTCTTCGTATGTAATATATAAATCAAAAGATTTATCCAAAACACCAAAAAGGGGAGTCTCCACAGAAGGGATCTCCTCAACCCGAGCTGTCTCAAGCAACGTTTGAACCCATCTCCCTACAATCAGGAGAACAGCGTTTCACCCACAGGGCCAAGCAGACCCCATCAGATCTTTGTGGTCATGAACCATATTTCTTTTTGTTCTTCCAGAAACTAAGGGCCTCCAGGAAGACAGCATTCTCCAGCATCCACTGAAGGGAAGTAACCCCCGTCCACAGCCCTGCACTGACATCCTGTCACTTCATCACCACACACACACTTCTGGATGTGGAACAGCCTCTGAGCCAAGAGCAGCCTACTGCATAAGACTGCTCTGGAAACTGGGTCGATCAACATGACCACCCGCCATCCCTTCCACGGCATAAGACTGCTCTGGAAACCGGGTCGATCAAACATGACCACCTTGCCTGTCTCTGTCTCTGCCTGTCACAATGCTTGCTTGACCATCATTCTCCTTTCCTTCCTGACCCACATGGTGAGGAGACCACCACTGACCCTCTCTGTGCTGCTGTGGCGCCAACAGACTGTAATCTTAATGGTCCCAGCCAGCGTTCTTTGTGAACACCATGATCAGTGCACCAACATAAATATCAAAGTTATAGCACAGGGAGGGGAGAGAATGGCCACCCTTGGGAAGGATGGTGGGAGGGGGGTAGTTGAGAATTTGTTAGCATGAACTGGACGTTGAAATCACTGCTATTCCTAGTATTACAGCTCCTGCCAAAAATCTCAGATGACTTCTGAATACTTGAGAGAAAAAAAAAAAAAAGCCTCTGAACCAAACCTGCAGCTTGTTTATGAGGAATTTATCTGAGGAGTTTTATAGGAGTAACAGCTCTGTATGTGTGTGTGTGTGTGTGTGTGTGTGTGTGTGTGTGTGTGTGTGTATGAGAATGGTGTGTGTGTGTGTGTGTGTGTGTGTGTGTGTGTGTGTGTGTGTGTGTGTATGTGTGTGCACGGGCGCGCGCATGTGTGTGTGCATGTGTGGGTGTGTATGTTGTGTGTGTGTGTATGTGTGTGTGGGGGTGTAAGAATGATTTGTGTATGCATGTGTCTGTGTGTCAGAATGGTTTGTGTACATGTGTGTATGTGTGTGTGTGTATAGTTTGTGTGTGTGTGTGTGTTGTGTGTGTGTGTGTGTGTGTGTGTGTGTGTGTGTGTGTGTATGAAAATGATTTGTGTACATGTGTGTGTTTACACCATACATTTTTCTTCTGATCATTGTTTGTCTGGCTGATCAGCCTATTGTTTCTTCTCTTGAAACAAGGACGGAAAATATCCCACACAATCTGTGATAACCTTCACCAAGAATAGCATTCTCCTTAGGTATTTTCAAAGGTAACACAAAACCAAGAATTAAAACAGGCGTAACTGCACAGAATCTTGATCAACATAAAACAACAAACACTTAGAAATCATGAATACTTCACACAAAATAACACAAAAAAAAACAAAATGGGAAAAGAACGAAAAAGAAACAAATGAAACACCAAACAAAATCAAAAGAAAAACAAGGGGAAGAAACCAGACACTGAAGCTGCTTTGTTTTTCGGAACAGCTATGTTAGCAGAAGATGAACAAAACTCTGAGAAACCATCTTCAACGAAGGTTCTGTTATTCACTAAATAAGCTTCGAGGGAGGGACTGTTTCGTTAAGGTGCACTTGACAAAACTAATAACTAAAATGTTTAACATCTTAATCTGTTGAAGAATGCTTAGTTAGGAACAACAGCAAAAACTGAATGGATTAATAATTTCTGGAAGGCATCTGTTACATAACTGAAAAACAAAATTCTGAAACCATCAGTCTTTGTAAAAAGACTGCATTGGAAAATAAATCTAAAAATGAACAACAAAAAATCACTTGGGAACTGAAAAATGATGTGTGAAATTTGAAACCAAAAAAGTGTGTGTTTTAAAATGGATTATACCAGACAATGATAAATAAAACAGAGAGGAGGAATAGTGTTTAGAAGGCAATGTAAGACACTACTAACTACAATAAGCTCAGAGGAAATTCATTTTGAAACTTTACCAACACTTACTTGGTGCGGATTCAGGAATTTCTGATGAGAAAGAGCATTCACAACATTGATATCATGGTGCATCCTGATAACTTTATGTCACAAAACAGTATCTATCATAAGAATACCTCGGAAGATTGTGTCACATGACAGAAACCATGTGCTGTTCCCATGCAGGTCACCAGTTACAAGGTCACCACTGACGCAACACAGAGTCTCTGTTCAGGTTTTTCCACAAAACGGCAAACACACACAAAAAAAACAAAACAAAACCAACACACAAACAAACTGACTTTTAAAACACACTTAGAAACAACCAAAATCTGCTCTTTCTGATTTCTCTTTATACCATTTCAAATGATTTTTTTTTTTGTACTAAAAAAAAAAGAAAAAAAAAATTTAAAAAGAAAAGAAAAGTCACTGGTATACTGAGGAGCCCGTGGTCACACACAGTCAGAGTGTGTCCGAAAAGGGCTTATGGTTGTGAGTTTGAACCACCTGTGAGTTTGGATTAATGGGCTTGCAAACCCTCCCTGTCCACCCAGCAGTAAATGGGGACCTGATTCAGTTCAGGGAAGGTTGAAGACGGCAGAAGGAGAGGGATGGGCTCCACCTTCAGTCATACCATGCCCTAGACACAATGAACCTCTGACAGTTCTCTGCCCCTACAGCCGATAGGCTAAGGGGAACTTTAATCTTTTCTCTTTTTTTTACCATTAAGACTGATGTGAAACTGATCAGGTAGGAGATCAGAGAGGAGGGGGGGAGAGGGTAAGGGGTAGGGACGGGGAGAGATTGCTTTTAGGTATAAATCCGGTCAATTTAGGAATAATTTACAATCTACTGTCATGTGTGAAATCTGTAAAAATTTTAAAAGCAGACTGGCAGGAGATCTGAGGGGGTGGGGGAGAGGGGGGAGGAAGCATGAGGCTGCTCTAGACCCTTTGCCAGGTGATGGAACAGTGCTCCTTACCAAGGGTCAAGGGTCAAAGCCGCCCTACCCCCCCACCCCCCTCCCCGAGCTGAAGGGTTTTACAGTATACATTCATCTTATAAGAGTTAAGAGGATTATAATTCATGATTCTGACCACCAAGCTGAATATTTTCCAGCAAACTCTTCAGTAGTTGTATAATTATTCATCCCTTCCTAACAGGTCCACTGAGAGCCACACTGTTGGGAAATAACAAATGTACATAACACACACACTGTTCAAATGAACTATTCTATATATACAGATAGACAGGCAGACATAGATATAAACATACGCACATGAACAAGTCTGCCTGACAAAACAACCTGCTATCTGAATCATGCAATACACGTGTCAGGAAACAGAATACTGTGACTGTACAAACAGACTATGGGAAAAACACACAGACAGCAAGAAAGGCAAAGGAGAGTGGAAACCAACACCACAATTGAATGGGTGCACTATGAAGTGTGAGGGACCATTGTCCGGCCTGACAGTGACCCCTGGACAGTGACCCCTGAACAGTGACCCCTGACCAGCACACTGCGCACTACTCACTGGAGGCGGCGGCCAGCTTGGGGTTGCCCTTTCCTTTCTCTGCCCCTGAGGCCTTGGGCTTGTCCAGCACAGCGCCAAACAGGAAATCCCTGCACAGACCAAGTAGCACCTGTGGCTTGAAGAACAGAACATCCCTGCACAGACCAAGTAGCACCTGTGGTTTGAAGAACAGAACATCCCTGCACAGACCAAGAAGCACCTGTGGCTTGAAGAACAGAACATCCCTGCACAGACCAAGCAGCACCTGTGGCTTGAAGAACAGAACATCCCTGCACAGACCAAGTAGCACCTGTGGCTTGAAGAACAGAACATCTCTGCACAGCAAGTCACACCTTTGGCTTGAAGAACAGAACATCCCTGCACAGCAAGTCACACCTTTGGCTTGAAGAGCAGAACATCTCTGCACAGATCAAGTCACACCTTTGGCTTGAAGAACAGAACATCTCTGCACAGACCAAGTCACACCTTTGGCTTGAAGAACAGACAATCTGTGCACAGTAACCCCTCCCCCCCTTCCCCCGGTGTGAAGACCATCAGCAGGTGAGTTTGGAAAATTAACATTAATCTTTTGCTTTTAAAAAAGTTTGGAAAATTAACATTAATCTTTTGTTTAAAAAAAAAGTTTGAAAAATTAACATTAATCTTTAAAAGAAGTTTGGAAAATGAAGATTAATCTCTTGTTTTAAAACAAGTTTGGAAAAATTAACATACACAGTGCTAGCCCTGTTTCCTTTTTTTAATGATAATTGCCAAACTCATGAGTGCATACCATGTTTGAACCAACTCTCTTCTCTGAATGATTTGTGAGTTGATTTTAATGTGGTGACAGCCCTGATATGGCCCTTTGTGGTTGGCTGGGCTATAAGCTACATTACCTTACCTCTTCTCTGCTTGAAACAACAGAGACTGGAAATCTATGCTGCTGTTTGTCTGAGGACATCTATTTGAAAAAAAAAGGTCTTGCTCATTTCTTTAATTTTTTTTTCCCATCTTAGAGATACTCTACAGCAAACTCTATCAATCGGCAGAAGAGTGCTTACTTGTCTGGTGAGTGCTGAAGAACCACAAAGTTGAAGTTTGGTGGAAACTCTTCAGCAGGTCCATGTGGTTAGGAAGCACTTCCAGTAGTTTCCAGGCCTGTGAACAACACCAAAGAAACAAACCAACAAACCATGAGTAAATGAACAGAATAAAATGACTGCCAGATGCATGGATAGATTCATCCATTCATATAAATTGACTGAGTGATTAACAATGCAAAGCGTGAAAAAAAAAAGACTGTAAACAGACAAATTGCAATGAGAAGAAAATGCTCTGTTTATTTCTAATCTAATGGAGAAAAAAAAAAAGACAGTGAAAGAAAACCAACAAAACAGCCAAACATCTGCACCAAAAAGCGTCACTGGAAGCAGACCTATCCCAACACTGTTTAGCATTCCACCTTTTACACTGATTTTTAAAATTCATCCCTGCAGAATGTTGGTACTTAGTGCCCATAATTATCCTCCACATTCCCTTTCAGGATATAATTCCACAGTGACAGTAAGAAAAAAGAACACACACACACACACAGACACACACTTTCAGAGTAACAGCCACAGAAACAAAGACAGATCTACATGGAGACATGGAAAGTAACCAAGACAGACAAACAGGAAAACAGCCAGCAAACCTGTCTGTCAGCCATGCTTTATTCCCACCAGTGACTCACAGACTGTGTACACAGGACCCTCCTCAGAGCTCTCCCCCCCACCCCCCTCCCCCCCTGTGGCTGTGGGTGACGGTGGTTGCAGAGGGTGCTGATGCCCAGGTTGGTGGACAGGTGGCTGCCCCCCCCCCCCCCCCCCCCCCCCTTCCCGCTGGCGGCCCCGCTCACCTGCCAGTCTTTCTCCAGGCTGTGGATGACGGTGGTGCAGAGGGTGCTGGCGCCTAGGTTGGTGGACAGGTGGCTGCCCCCCCCCCCCCCCCCCCCCCCCCCCCCCCCACCCCGCCGGTGGCCCTGCTCACCTGCCAGTCTTTCTCCAGGCTGTGGGTGACGGTGGTGCAGAGGGTGCTGGCGCCTAGGTTGGTGGACAGGTGGCTGCCCCCCCCCTTTCCCGCCGGTGGCCCCCCGCTCACCTGCCATCTTTCTCTCCAGGCTGTGGGTGACGGTGGTGCAGAGGGTGCTGGCGCCTAGGTTGGTGGACAGGTGGCTGCCCCCCCCCCCCCCCCCCCCCCCCCCCCCCCTTCCCGCCGGTGGCCCCGCTCACCTGCCAGTCTTTCTCCAGGCTGTGGGTGACGGTGGTGCAGAGGGTGCTGGTGCCCAGGTTGGTGGACAGATGGCTGCCCCCCCCACCCCCCCACCCCCCTTCCCGCCGGTGGCCCCGCTCACCTGCCAGTCTTTCTCCAGGCTGTGGGTGACGGTGGTGCAGAGGGTGCTGGTGCCCAGGTTGGTGGACAGGTGGCTGCCCCCCCCCCCCCCCCCCCCCCCTCCCGCCGGTGGCCCCGCTCACCTGCCAGTCTTTCTCCAGGCTGTGGGTGACGGTGGTGCAGAGGGTGCTGGTGCCCAGGTTGGTGGACAGGTGGCTGCCCCCCCCCCCCCCCCCCCCCCCCCCCCCCCCCCCCCACCCCCCCCCCCGCTCACCTGCCAGTCTTTTCTCCAGGCTGTGGGTGACGGTGGTGCAGAGGGTGCTGGTGCCCAGGTTGGTGGACAGGTGGCTGCGCAGCAGAGCCTGCCGCTGGTGCAGCAGGGCGGCCAGCTGCGACGTCATGGGGTCCCTCTGGGCCGCCAGCAGCAGCTCCTCCATGTGCAGGGATGCCTGGCAACTCTGGGGGAACAAGTCAGCAACGATCATGGGTCATGTCGTTGATGGGGGGGGATGGGGGGGGGGGGGGGGGGGGATCAGTGTTTTCTGAATGGCTGGGACATGGCACTGCTGGTGAAAACAACTTCTGACATTGTATGTGTGCATATGCACCTGTATCATGCTCCTCTTGGCCCCTATGCATACACACACACACACACATACACACACACACATATGCACATGCACACACACATACACACATACATGCACGGGGACACACACACACGTACACACATGCACAAACACATACTCTCACACACACACACACACACACACACACACACACACACTGAGTAACATCAACCACAGTTCAAATCATGCAAAGAGTTAGAAGTCAGAGATGGACAACAAACACCACAGTTGCTAATGCATGCTAAAGATGAGATGTTGATGGAATTCACACAGACTGGTCCTATAGTGGCCCATTGGTGAAACGTATTCCACTGATGAACCACAGCAAACCACCACAAAGGTTTAACACTTACACTTCAACATTATGTTCTTCATTCCCATTCATCCACCCTCCTTCCTTTTTTCTTTTTTTATTTTTCTCCACACATCTTTGTAAACTCACTGTCTCAGTGATGGAGGAGTTGTTTGTCTGCACTCATTTCCCCAAGCTACTCATTTGTTGAGCAAACTACCAACCAGTTAAAAAAAATAAATAATAATAACAGCAATGTCAACAGTAGCAGCAGGAGCAGCACTGGAACTATCAAATAATAATAACAATGATTGTTTTTCATCCCATAATAACAGACCGTACAGGTACTTTGATCAATGATTGTTTTCATCCCATAACAACAGACCGTACAGGTACTTTGATCAATGATTGTTTTCATCCCATAACAACAGATTGTACAGGTACTTTGACCAATGATTGTTTTCACCCCATAACAACAGATTGTACAGGTACTTTGATCAATGATTGTTTTTCATCCCATAACAACAGATTGTACAGGTACTTTGATCAATGATTGTCTTCATCCCATAACAACAGACCGTACAGGTACTTTGATCCATGATTGGGGCAGTCACGAAACCCTTGCATCCCTTCATCCTCAGTCATGCACGACACAACAGAGGTTTCCTGACTAAACCAGTCCTCTGTGTTGTCCACCTTGGACTTCTTTGGTCTGCCTCAAGACAATCTGCCCTCCCCTGTGCTATGTACAA
>JADBJO010000647.1:240000-255000 GCA_016801955.1 Conus betulinus | reverse complement strand
AACCAAACACACACACACACACACACACACACACACACACACACACACACACACACACACATGTACGCATGTATGCATGTGTGCGCATGCACACACACACACACACACACACACACAACACACACACACACACTCTCTCTCTCACACACACACACACCAATGACACACACACACACACACACATACACTAACCACACACACACACACACACACACACACACACACAACACACACACTTACCACACACACACACACACACACACACACACACACACACACAGAGAACCTTTCATTTTCTGAGAGAATGAAGTAAGGCACATTTGAAGCAAGCGTCCAGCACATTTGAGGAATCTGATCAAAAAGAACTTTAGTCTGGCTAGGTTTATCCACCTCAAAAAAAAAAAAAAAAAAAAAGATTACACCAAACATCTGGACTTAAAACTAGCAAAAAATATGTGCAAACATAAAACCAGCAAAAAATATGTACAAACATACATACATACACCATACATGAAGAGAGAAAAAAAGAACTCAAGTGAAGAGGAACTCTTCCTATCTTACTCATACAAACAGAAGCCTCCCAAAACACATTTACCAACAACAATAACAAAACGTGTATGTACATACTCTATACATAAAGAAAGGATAAAAGAACCTAAGTAAAGAGAAACTCTTGCTATCTTACTCTTCGAAAACAAGAAGCCTCCACAAAACACCTCTAAGACCAACACTCACCCGCGCTCTGAGGTCCGTCTGGTTCCCTGCCAAACTGTGGGCACCAAGCAGAGCGGATCCAGCTTCTTCAAACAGACATCTGTACACAGAGAAACAAACGCCATGTTCAGGAATCTGGGCATTAAGGTCACTGAGTGACGTCAGTCGTTAGTCTAGCACCACCTCACAGTTTACTGACCCTGCCAGTCTGAAACGGTCCTTCCCCCCACCATCATGTCCCTTTTCCACACCACTAAGTGTTTCCCATTTCTTCTGGTGTTGTCAATGACATGGGCCCCCACGCAGCGTCTGACATACAAGCTCTTCTTTTTTCTTTTTACAAGTGGTTCATCTGTATGTCTTAAACTTTTCCGCTGAACTAATGCTAAACAGGAGCTAGGACACTCTCTCTATCCTCCCTGAAAGAGTTACTTCCTCAGACCACTTTCCCTGAAAGTCTTCCTTACAACAACCACTCCTGTTATCGATCGTTATCCTCCCTAAAACACTGTCCTCTGTGTGTATGCTCTCTGAACCAGTCCTCCGCGCTTCCCCTCCCTTATCATCCCAAACACTGCCGCCACTCTGTGGAGCAACTCACGCGCGGTTGTCCAGCCAGGCCCTCTCAGCCGGGGAGTAGGACGGGACGTGTCGGATGTAGTCCTCCACCAGCCGCTGGATGGAGCCCTTGCGCTGCTCGGCCAGCTGCAGCGCCCTCATCTCCTTCACCTGCACCTTGGCCACCTCCATCAGCAGCTCCCCGCGGCGCAGCAGCACCTCGCACAGCTCCCGCTGCACCGCCAGGCTGACGTTGCGGGTCTGGCGCCAACAGTCACACACACTATCAATGACACTTCTGCCACGAGGGAAGGTCAGCCGCTCCTGCAAGATGCTACTGTTTTCTGGGAGATTTTTACGCCCATCTTGCACTGAATTGGATGAAGATAAGTGACTGCTTGTTCATTTTCATTGTCCTGGGTGTTGTGTTTTTTTTTTTCTTTTTTTTTTTTTTTTTTTTTTGTGTCTTGACAGGCTCAAACCAAACCATCACTGTTGACCTCAACAATATTACGACTATTTTGTGTTATACATGAACTTACTAAGTTATTCCTGATATCAAAAGAATCACCTACTTCCACACAGGATCATGCGGGACAGCACTGCAGGACGGCAGTTTTTATAAGCTCTTTTTTTTTTCCTTTTACTTTGATCTGACTTTCTTTAAACATGTTTTGTTTTTCATAACACAATAAAACTATCACTATTTCATACTAGGTAACATAATTATATAGCTGTAATTCTACAGGTCATGAATACAACACCAATGACTGATACCAACATGCCTCACAAACCACAGATTCTAATGTAAACATGCAGCAGAATAAATCATGCAGAACAGACCGATAACACATCAAGTAAATCACACAGAACAGACCGATAACACATCAAGTAAATCTCACAGAACAGACCAATAACACATCAAGTAAATCACACAGACGAGACCAATAACACGTCAAGTAAATCACACAGAACAGACCGATAACATGTCAAGTAAATCACACAGAACAGACCAATAACATGTCATGTAAACCACACAGAACAGACCAATAACACGTCAAGTAAATCACACAGAACAGACCGATAACATGTCATGTAAATCACACAGAACAAACTGATAACATGTCATGTAAATCACACAGAACAGACTGATAACACGTCATGTAAACCACACAGAACAGACTGATAACACGTCATGTAAACCACACAGAACAGACTGATAACACGTCATGTAAATCACACAGAACAGACCGATAACATGTCATGTAAATCACACAGAACAGACCGATAACACCTCATGTAAATCACACAGAACAGACCGATAACACGTCATGTAAATCACACAGAACAGACCAATAACATGTCAAGTAAATCACACAGTACAGTCTGAAAACATGTCATGTAAATCACACAGAACAGACCAATAACACGTCAGTACTTGCCTCATGCAGGATGGTCAGAGTCTGCACATCAAAGAAGGTCTGCTCTGCCAAGGACTCTGCCTCTCCTAACACCCCCAGTGCCTGCAACACAATGGGCAATACAATATTTACCACCTGCAATGCCATCGTCAGTGACCATTCACCACATGCCCGCAACAAAATCAGTTGCCGCATATTCACTCTGAAGCCTGCAACATGATGAGTCATAGAAATACTACTAACATGAAAGCCTGCAACATGATGAGTCAGAAAAGACTACTAACATGAAAGCCTGCAACATGATGTGTCGGAGAACACTAACATGAAAGCCTGCAACATGATGTGTCGGAGAACACTAACATGAAAGCGTGCAACATGATGAGTGAGAGAATACTTACATGAAAGCCTGCAACATCTGTGACACAAAGTGTCACAAAACATTTATGCTAAAGCTTGCAAAACAAAGTACCACAGACCATTCATCTTAAAGCCTACAACACCAGTCACTGTCTGTTTACATATAACTATGCACGTCACTGTTTACATACAACATGAACGATTACATTACAGTCTGCAACGCATTGAGTCACTTCATACTGACCCTAAACTCTGAGGCATGACAAGTCACTTCAAACCCTCAAACAAAGACAAGAAACACACATCACTGTCGCCATGTCCTCACCTCCAGATAGTAGGCATGCTGGATGTTGGTTTCCGTGGCAGCCCTGGCCAGCTGTGTCAGGTGTTTGGCGTGTTTCAGCACCAAAGGCAGTGCCTCGCGTCGATGACCCAGTCGCACCAGCTTCTCCGCTGCATCGTCCACTTTCTGCACAGACACCACCCTTAGTCTGCCGCTACCCTTGATGTCCAGTGCCAGTAGTAGGGCAAGGCTAACATTTCTTCTGTGTGTGTGTGTGTGTGTGTGTGTGTGTATGTGTGTGTGTGTGTGTGTACAGATAGATAAATAGAGAGAGACATACACAGATAGATAGACAGATATAGACAGATAAACACAAACACATACAGAGAGAGACAATGACAATGACAATGCTTTACTGACAATAGTTTTAAAAACAAGCCTTATGCCAAGGAAGTGCATTCACAATTTCCACTTTGTGTTGCTAAACTCTGCAAACAATAGAAATGTGAGTCAAAAACAAACATACACACAGAAAACAGCTGAAAAGTACTAATAACTAGAAAATGAAGAAAATGACCATTCATCAAACAATATTCTCATCACAATAAACCACTTATTGCATAATCATGATTTACAAACACAGTCTACATATTAAATTTTTTCTCTCTAAAAGGAAAAGCTTCTGAGAGAGAGACAGACAGAATAAACTTTCACCAAATGGATCAAACCAACAGACACATCAACAGACTACAACAAGTTACTTACTTGTTGCCCAGCAAACGTTTAAGGCAGTGAGAGACCCTAAGCTGCCTGATTACCACAGAACTTTATCAGAACTTTATGGCTGAGTGGTAAAAAACCTGCCAGATTATTACAGTATTTTATTACTGAGTGGTGTGACAACCATACATACAGTTACTACCATACATATACAGGCACACTCATGAACAAATACACATGAAACACACACACACACACACACACACACACACACACACACACACACACACACACTGACTGACTGACTGACTGACTGAAAACCATTTACTGTCAGATTAACATATTGTTGTACTCACACACACACATATATGCATACACGCACTCTCACACACATGCATGCAAACATGCATGCATACACACACACATACACGCAGGTGTGCACACACACATGCACACACACACACACACACACACACACATACACACACACACACACACACACACACACACACACACACACACACACACACACACACACACACACACACACACACACACACACACACACAGAACATAAGAATACCCACCTCACAGACAGTGAGCACAGACTTCATGACTTTGGGCAGATTGATGTCGCTGTGGTATTCCAGGACGCTGTCCATCTGGACTTGTGCCAGTCTGATTCAAACAGGGGATTGTATATTCAAACCTCCATTTACACTGCACTGACATCACATGGACACTAAGAACGCTATTCAATCACAATCATTTGTATTCATCACAAGCTGTGTATGTCATCATTCAGCTCATTCTAAAGTCAAAACAACAACTTGCCTAAGCACTTACCAGTCCTCAGCATTTGTGTTGGTCACCCTACCTTCATCAGAAAATGCACAACAATCAAATGCACTGCCACATTTCTTCATCAAATCCTAGATACACGCATCACTTGCCCTCACAAATACACCTGCCCTCTACAAATGCTCCATGCTCTCAAACATTCTCTCCAAAGCGTTGTCTGGTTCAGACGTTCAGCTGTTTGAAGGACAGTCTACTGCAGTTCTAGGAAAGATGTTCACTGGTTCAAGGGGCAATATCACGGAGGTGTCTGTCCGTCTGACCACCTTTCCACTTGTTGTGCATATGAACATGTTACTCTGTATGACTAGGGCTTACCTGGTTTTGTGAAGTGTTTACTGAAGGAAAGATCACCCCCAAAACTTAAGAGTAATCAAGGATAGTGAGCATGACTCAGCTGTCCCTGTGAAAAATTGATGTGCCGGTCTTGGGGCAACTCCCACTTCCAAACTTTCAGCTCATGTCCTGTCAGGAACTTTCCACTTCCAGACCAGAATCAGCAGCACTGGGCATTATCCGACAACAAAAGGTAAAAATGAGAAATAGTGTAGAATGCATATGTAGTTGTCCTGCCTCCTCTCTGCTTAGTGCATTGACTTCTACTGAGTGGTTCCAGTCTTCCTGCTCATGCCCAGAGCACACCTACACACTCCCAGCAAGGAGCCAGTGCAGGCTGTAAACTCCTATCACGGTTCTGTCAGGAATTGAACCAACAACCTCCCAGAATTAACCAGAGATGCCAAGCACTGGGAAATAATGTCTGGTGATAACATACTCTTTTTATGCTTTTGAAGACATGCATCTGATTTATTAACCTGAGATCTGTTTATCTATGTTTATAAGTATAAACTTTGATTTCAACTTCTGATCTACTAATCTGCCCATGTTCACTGCCCATTTTATTCCAGTTAGCTGTGTGTACCTGCTTACACTATCAAGGGTGACCTCATATTTCCCCTCCCTTATCAGTTATTTGGAGAGATTTAAATATTAAGATACTGCCTTCTGAGCCATCTGCCCCAGTGCTTGCTGATGCCATTTACAATGATTTCAATGCAAGCCAGAAGACTGAAATGGTTTAGTCCCCTTGTATGAGTATGACTGGCAAATACAGGATAAAGGTAAGTGTCCACACCAGTCAGTTATAAACATCAACAAAACAGAGGCACATGCACATAAAACTAAAGTCATTGCTTTTTTTTTTTTTTTTTTTTTTTAATTTGGCATGATTTGAATTTGAAGGGCTTTTTTGTAATTTTTCTCAAAAGAGTCTCACAATTTCATCAATTCATCTGGCGCTCATGAAAACTGATTTGAAAGTTAACAGGTGATGGCGGAGAGACAGATAAAAAACAGATCAGTACTTGAAAGATTAACTGACAGCGAGACCTTGATAACTTCAGGATCACAACATACGAATCAGTTATAAAAAGATCAAGAAGATGATTACGTGACTGCTACTGAAATCAGTTATTAAAGATGACAGTGCCCCTCAGGTACTTGCTACTTCAATCAGCCATGAAAGAGCACCTTGCTGACAGGACTGTCTGCCACTCACTTGGATTCCAGCATGGTCATGATGAAGCCAATGGTGGCAGCTCTGTTGGGTCGATCGTTGGTGATCTGGTGGAACTCGTTCAGAGCCTGCACCAGCACTTTCTTGGCCTGCAGGGACAGCGCGCAGACACAACAAACCTCAGGATCTCAACATCAGCATGGCGTGGATGAAACACAGACTGACTGGACAATACCCTCTCTGCTGTTTCACAGGGATCATAGTCATTCAATTTTCCTGTTTTTTTTCTAGGACATGCTTTTTGTTACTGCTGCTTTACTGGGAACGGATGGTTTCCCTTTCTGTCACTCCACTAAAAGCATGTTGATTTTCCTTCTGCTACCTCACTGAGATCACCATTTTTCTTTTTCGTTTGTGATTGGGATTTTAATTGGATGAACTGATATTATAGCTTTACAGTTACCTGATTGTTCATTCTGTCGCTTATTTGAGATCCTGTTTTTCTTTGCTAAGAAATATGTAGTAGTAGTAGTAGTAGTAGTAGTAGTGGTAGTGGTAGTTACATAGCGCCTATTCTTGGTTTGAGACTGAGCTGTAGGTGCTTTACAATCCATGCTCCTGATTACACAACAGGCTGCCTGCCTGGGTAGTGCTGACTGAAGAGCAGTCTAAGGCCTACAATCTGTCATTTCCCATGTCATTCAGTCGAATGTCAGTCACTCGGTTTTTCATTCATTCTGTCATTCCTTCAGACCTTGCAATGTGTGTATGTGTCATCCATACAAATGGCCAAAACTGACCTCTTCCAAAAGTTGGTGATGGGATTCATGTGTGTGCAAGATGTTATGCATGTGTTCACACACAGAACACATGGTTTATAGGCACATTTGAAGGATTTTTTTGGATATGGAGTCAGAACAAAAAATCCGTCTCTACTGAAATGGCCCAATGGAGATTCAAACCCACAACCCCAGGATCACTAAGATCATGAGTCCAGTGCTCTATCAACTGAGCTATTTTGGCCCCCTCATCTTAGAAGAGGTACTGGTGGAATATATTAGAGAAATTCATGATCAGTACACTGGCAACATCCATCTCATTTTTGTTGAAGAAAAGAGGATTTTAAACAAAGAAGATCAAGCAGAAACCATACTGCTGAAACTTTGACTTAGTTTTTTTTTTTCTGATCTCTGTCTCAGTTTTTCTTTCTTTATCTCCGTCTCTTTGATTCATTAATGCAACTTTTTTTTTTCATCTCAGTCTCTTTTATTGAAAAATGCAAAAATATTTCTCAAGTTTTGTCATTTGCCGAGTTCAATAAATTTCCTTGTGACCGGTACAAGGAAGGGCTGGTGGAGCTCACTGTTGCCAAGACAAACTGCCTCATGAGCAGTTTTCATTTTCTCCAAGGTGATTTCTTCACGATTCTCCTCCCTCCTCCCTCCCCACAGTACACATTCCCTGCAGGTTCTGCCACACAGTCGCAGCACAGTGAGCACACATTCATTCCCTTGATGTGGATGTCAGAAACGCGTCCCCCCACTTACTGCACGCTTCCTGCGGCGATTGCTGTAATCATGCAGGATAGCTTCCACCAGCAGCATAGTTGTCTCAAACCAGAACATTTCATCACCTTCATGAATATCCTGAAAAACACACACAGGAAGCACATCTATCTTGAGTGGGTGAGTGTGTGTGTGTGTGTGTGTGTGTGTGTGTGTGTGTGTGTGTGTGTGTGTGTGTGTGTGTGTGTGTGTGTGTGTGTGTGTGTGTGTGTGTGTGTGTGTGTGTGTGTGTGCGTGTAACAGTATGTAATACTCTGACTATTACTACTATCACAGCTAGTTCCATATAGTGATTAATCTTTTGAATCCCTTTCAGAACCTGTAGCCTTTCCCTCCCCAATGCCTTTGGCATCAAAAACGATCACCAGCACTACCACACATCATTGCCAACACCACAACCTCCACACCTCCCAGAACGATCACCAGCACTATCACACATCGTTGTCAACACCACAACCTCCACACCTCCCAGAACGATCACCAGCACTACCACACATCGTTGCCAACACCACAACCTCCACACCCTCCCAGAACGATCACCAGCACTACCATACATCGTTGCCAACACCACAACCTCCACACCTCCCAGAACAATCACCAGCACTACTACACATCATCGCCAACTGACTGAAACCCAATTTATTGTCAGATTAACTCAAGGTTGTACTGCCATTATCATTGTCAACACCACAACCTCCACACCTCCCAGAACACTGACCCTGTGAAAATTCCAGTTGCAATCACAGCTCACAACAAAAAGCATCCCACCATTTGATCTATGTTGCTTACAGCCCGGCTGACTGCAGGGGCCATGACAAGGGAGTGACCTCGTTAAAGTGTGAACTCTCTACATATATGTTTAACACTAGCACACACACACACACACGCACACACACACACACACACACACACACACACACACACACACACACACACACACACACACACACACACACAGTGAACTCACTGAAACACATTTTCAAAAATCAGCCAACAAAATGCTTTGAAATTTTTTTTTTCATAAAATCCTAGACCTGATAAAAAAAAGATTCATCTCTTTCAGAAACTCAAAACTCATCCAGTAGGACCTGTATGTACAAGGTTTTCATGGACTCTGCCACAGAATGTTTATGTCTGGCATCAGGCAAGTCCCAACACTCTACAACAACATCAGTAGTACACCAAAATCCCAGATAAAAAAATGTACACACAACACTGTTGTGCCTATGCAAGAACCTGTGCTTTCTTAAAATATACACACAATGCTGTTGTGCCTGGCAAGTACCTGTGCTTTCTTAAAATATACACACAATGCTGTTGTGCCTGGCAAGTACCTGTGCTTTCTTAAAATATACACACAATGCTGTTGTGCCTGGCAAGTATCTGTGCTTTCTTAAAACATACACACAATGCTGTTGTGCCTGGGCACGTACCTGTGCTTTCTTAAAACATACACACAATGCTGTTGTGCCTGGCACGTACCTGTGCTTTCTTAAATATACACACAATGCTGTTGTGCCTGGCACGTACCTGTGCTTTCTTAAAATATACACACAATGCTGTTGTGCCTGGCACGTACCTGTGCTTTCTTAAAATATACACACAATGCTGTTGTGCCTGGCACGTACCTGTGCTTTCTTAAAATATACACACAATGCTGTTGTGCCTGGCAAGTACCTGTGCTTTCTTAAAATATACACACAATGCTGTTGTGCCTGGCAAGTACCTGTGCTTTCTTAAAATATACACACAATGCTGTTGTGCCTGGCAAGTACCTGTGCTTTCTTAAAACATACACACAATGCTGTTGTGCCTGGCAAGTACCTGTGCTTTCTTAAAACATACACACAATGCTGTTGTGCCTGGCAAGTACCTGTGCTTTCTTGCAGAAGTTCATGGCCTGCCCATACTGAGCCTCTTCGAAGGACAACTTGCCCAACAGCAGCATGATTCGGGCATGCAGGGCATTGTCTGCAAAGGCCTGAAATCACAAAAAAATGGAAGAACAATATCACACAGAATGAATCACCTCTCCATTTTGACAGCTATTTGAAGACCCTGCTTTGTTGAAATTAAGAGCCAACGCTATGATACACAACTAGCTGATACCCATACAGCTGACTGATTCCCCATTTTGTGTGAAACATTCAGTGATGTGGACACATCTCACTGTTCTGTCAATGCTGTCAATGCTTGTGTGTGTGTGTGGAGAATGCTGTTGCAGATGACTTCTTTTACTGTTGTGCCTTTTGCTTAATACATATTTACTTCTTTCTCTATAATCATGTTACTGCTCTGCATGTCTGTGAAACACACAAAAGTAACGTCATGAAAATTCAAACAGACAAAATCTCAAACAAGTGGGGTAAACTCTTGCTCCCACAAGAGAAACATAACTCCAAAGGAATGATGCTTACAATACTGAATTGCCTAACTGACATGACAGCACAAAGCACACAGAACAAACAAGGAAACATCTCCTAAAAAGGATGTTCCAAGCTTGCCCATACACCCTGTACCAAACACATCTACACAGCAACAAGAACGGGAGAAATGAACAAATATAAATTAACGTTTATTTCAAGACTGGCACAGCCTTTTAAAACTTGAATACAGTCAGACAAGTGTAAGGATGAACAGAAACAAATACAAATAATCTTGATTTAACTGAAACAAAAGTAAATATGAAATGAGGCAGGGAACAGTAAACAATGAACAACCAACAAGCAGGGTAACTCTTGCTCCACAAGAAAAAAATAACTCCAAAGGAATGCTGCTTGTGACACCGAATTGCCTAGCAGACATGACAGCACAGAGCACACAGAACAAACAAGGAAACATCCCAAATCTCATCAACATTCAAATCAATGCCCAATATTTTCTGTCGTTCTGTTGAAAACGAAACGAAGCTCAGCACTCCTTTACCTTAGCGGCAATGTAGGCTTCATTGAGAAACTCTCGGGCCCCTCTGCAGGTAACCCTGAAACACAAATGAATGTCATTTTAGACAACAACAATAAAAATCAGTCACTGCCGGCCAGCTGATGACCATAGGTCCACACATATACATACAGAAAAGAAACATTTGAAAGACAGCTCAAACACAGAGAAATAGACAGGAGAAAGTGGTGGCTGTTCTATCCCCCATGGGGATACCAGGGGGTCTTTTGTACAATAGTTCTCCCTCCACCTGGACATTCTGTGCTAGTAATGTCCCCTTTTCCTTTCGCTCTGAGTAACTCTGTCTCCTCCTTTGCTGTACTGTCATCTACTGTTCTTCCTGTATACCATATCTTTTATCTATCTATCTTTTTCCACAACCTGTTCCCACAAATTTCTGCACTCAACGAAGTCAGTGTGAACTGACTCTACTCTCGAGTATAGTGTGAGTAACCCAACAGGGCAAAACGAGTTCACACACTACCAGATACTGGAACGCTGAAGAAGAAGAGGGTGCCTGTTCTACTCCTGCTAGGTGACAGCAGTGCAACAACCTTCACTGCAGGAACTGGCAGGCAGAGGCACCCCCCACAGCTCTTGTTTGCTTTTCTTTCTCATTCCCAGCACTTACAGATGTTTGTGTGTGGCTTGTTCTGTTCAGCACTCGTCTGCTAGTTCACTGTGGAGTTTCATTCACAGTACCCTGACAGGACTTCATCTACAAGAGCGGATTTTTATCGGACTGGTTTTCAGACTGATTAGAAGCATAGCTGGAGTGGAAACAATAGGTGAACCTTCTACACACACACAGCTTTACACACTGGAAATTAATCTTTGTGCACACACAAGAATGCATACATGTGCAAGCACACACACACACACACACACACACACACACACACACACACACACACTCTCTCTCTCTCTCTCCCCCCCTCTCATACACAAAAACACATACATAGCAGCAACAAGAAAGGAACTTAAAGCACATTCTGGTCATACACACACTCTCTCTCTCTCTCTCTGTCACTCTCTCTCTGTCAACCTACCAGTCGAATGAGGACTTCAGCGATGTCAGTCCACACAACACGGAGACTGACAGCACCCAGAGTGATGCCAATGTGACCCACAGTCCTCTCCTCCTCTGGCTGCACACACACACACACACACACACACACACACACACACACACACACACACACACGCACACACACACACATACACACACACACACACACATACACTCACATACACTCACACACACACACACACACACACTCGCGCACACACACACACATAAAAACACACACACACACACCCCTCTCTATGACCATTTGCATCTTCCTCTCTTTCTTTCCTATGAATGCACACTTCCTTCTCTTTTCCAATGAATAATAACACACTTGCCTTCGAACTCACATATACCTCTCTCTCTCCCTCTCTCTCTTTCTCTCTCAATGAACACAGAAATCTCTCTCCAAACACATCTCTCTCCTTCAAACACACATCTCTCTCTCTCTCTCTCTCTGAAGACACACCTCTCTCTCTACACACATCTCCCTCCCTCCCTTCCCTATGAACACACACGTCTCTGTTCCATACCTTATTAGCCCTTGCTGGGGACATTTGTGGCCCGAGAGGATTTGCTTCTTGAAGTGGATTCGGCAGTCATGCGAGCCAGAGTCTCCTTGACACGCATCTCTTCACGGGCCACCTGAACCTGCTTCTCCTTCCACAGATCGATCTCCTGCCGAGACCTGGGGCAAGGGGGACAAATCTTTCAGTTTTGCGCCCCATGCAGGATTCAGTGCTTACATCTCTAGAAAGCAATAATGTTACAGCGTAGTACCACGTCACCAAAACAAAGGGGATTGAAATTTTCTTTCCCAGTCAGATTCTGGGATAACCCAATTTCAAGTTAGCAAAATAATGTTGTTCTGGATAATCAAACTTAGGTTTACCAACTTTCTGGTTAGCCAACCAAATAATGCTCATCTCTGGCTGGCAAAATATTTGGGGTTTACCAGATCTCCTGTTGTCAAATAATGCCGGTCTGCTGAATTTGGATTTACCATTTTTCAGGAAAACCAAATATTGCTGGTCTGGTTCTTCAAATTTTGGATGATCAAATGTCAGCGTAGGCAACTGATACCATTCTGTCAGATGAATTTTGGGTTTACGCAATTTCAGGTCAGCTAAATAATGCTGCTGAGACAAGTTCACGAAATGCTGGCTTCTCCGCTTTGGGGTGAAACATTGTCAACTGTGTGTCCAGACCTGTCTCAGACAGTGCAACATCCAACAACTAAAACAAACACAGCTTCACAGGATCAGAATAGTCTGTTCATACTTGTTTCCCTGTTGAATTCTTCCCAGCATCTAAGTCTTTACCATTCAGTTTACAGGTATCAACAAAGGTTGTTGTATGCTGTCTGCCTTTATGGCAAGTGCCCGAGTGTTGGGGGAGGGTTTGAAACAAAAAAAAAAAAAAAAAACCGACTCAGAAAGAAAGTTGGACAGAAAGGTCAAGAAGAATGGAAAGAAGAGAGTATGGAAACAAATGAAACCGGAAAAGTGAAAAACTGGAAAAGTGAAAAACCAGAAAAGTGAAAAACTGGAAAAGTGAAAAACTATCTTTAATGGTCAGATCAATGTAGTCCTATACAAAAATCTTATAGCGCATTCCTAATACGTTGTTACATCATGGACTTATCCACATTCTGCCTGCATTCAAATCAAATGGAAAAAATACGTAAGAAACCGGGAGTGTTGGAGGTTTTCTTTCTTAATATTTATCAATACTATCATTATTATTGTCATTATGACAATAAGTATCATCATTATTATCATTATCATTATGATATTATTTCTTTTATTATAATTATCATCATCATTGTTGTTGTTATTGTTGATATTGTTGCCAAATTTTCATGACTAACGTAGTGGAATATTATATCAATCCATCCAAGAAAAGCTCACCTGAGTCAATTTCTCCCACTACAAATAGCCTTCTGCTTGTTTCACAAAAGAAAAGAATCACTTATCCGCTGATTCTTTCACACTTCTTATAATAATTCACTCTGTGGTTTATCACAGAAGCTTTATTTTCAATGGAAGAGTTCAAAGGAATCTATCACATTAGAGACACTCACACTGCCTGATCCTCTTCCCGGATACGTATGGGTCCAATGATGCCCTCGTGGAACTCTGTGCCCGCCTTGAGGTCCAGCTCCTGGCAGACCTCCACAGCCCTGGAAATGACAGCAGTGTCGTCAGACCCACTGCAGGTAAGATGGTTCCATCACCTACATTTCTCAGCGTTAGTACACTGATGTGAAGACTTCCTCTTCTGGAACATGTCTGTGTATGTCTGCATTAGATCTACCTCCTGAAAACGCTTGCTGCCTTTAAAAGCATGTTTTGTGAAATATTTCTGTTTACCCTTAACTCCCAATAAAGATTCCTTCCCTTCTGATGAAACCTTTTTTGGTTTGTTTGTTTTTACACTACATTTACCTGTCAGTAAGAGCAACCTTCCTTCAAAGTCTTGCCTTTTTAGGACATTTCTGTCTTTATCTTTACTATACTTACCTTTCGATAAAGACTCTTCTTTAATCTTTTTAAAGCCCTGCCTTATGACAACTTTTTTTTGTTTTGGTATTCATACTAGTTCAGTGATGACTTTCTCTCTCTCTTTAAAGCCTCGTCTTTATAGAACAACATTTTTTTCTTGACTATACCACATATACTTTCAAACGAAGAATGCCTCTAGTCAAAAATGGAACTTTTTGCCTTTTCCTCTCTATCTGCATTGCATGTTATATTCCGGCAGAGACTTCCTCCTTTCAAAGATGGAACCCAGAACATTTTTGCCTGCATCTACACTACATTTCCACTTCAGTAAAGACTTGTCCCTCCAAAGCCCTCTCTCTCTCAACAAGTTTGTCTCTGTCTCTACCAGACTAACCTACCAACTATACTCCCTCTCTTAAAACACCTACTACTAATGGATTTCTGAAGGCTGAATATGAGAAGATAAGTGGTTTCTCATATTTCGTTTTCATTGTC
>JADBJO010000647.1:207500-230000 GCA_016801955.1 Conus betulinus | reverse complement strand
GTATGCTACGCCATCACATGAGACAGTACAGATTAACAAAAAGATTATTGATTCGTGCGTTACACTATAGGTTAGTCGTGTGACACAAGGGAGCGTATTGACTGAACGGGGCCGGGGTTTGAGTGAAATTTTTAACACTGTTCACGCGATTTGAATATAAACAGGCGTTGACCTGTATCGATGCGCACTCTGAGAATGGAACAGATGATTTAGATGAAGAAGAGGCGGACTGTGCCCATTGATAAAGGCAGAGGCCTAACACATATACAGAAGTATGTGAATTGTAGTTGATTGACCGGTACTCAAGCCGTAAGTATCTAATTTTATATTGTGAGAATCTAGATGATTCTCCATTTCGTTTTCAACGGTTTATTGTCGGAACGAAAGTATGTTTGAAAAATTGAAGAGTTCAAAAATGTTAAAGTGTAATATGACTGCTAACTGGCTTGCAGTGTTTTGAACTCGTGTTTATCCGGTTTGTGTTATAGCTGGGCCGACTCCCCGTGCGGTAGAGGAAAGAAGAGACTGGAGATCGGGCACTAAGGTGGATGGCCGGGGGCTGCACGCGTTCCCGGGCCAAGCTCCGATCCGCGGGAAGATCCAGGTTGGGCAAAAGTGTCGCCGACCAGTAGATGTGATAAGTAGTGGGCAGTATGGGATCCCCGCACAGAGGAAGCCAGTTCCGGACACCACAGAGAGAGTGTGTGGACACTTGCAGTGAGTAAACCTGCAACATTTACTTTAAAAAGCGTGCTTGATTGGTTGCACCAGCTGAAAGACAGATAATGAAAATATATAAGCTTTGATTGATGCCAGAGTAAAAAACCCCCATGGGATTTTAAAAGATTAAGGAGGGGATGAATCAAAATTGACCTTTGTTTGCGCCTTATGTGTATGGAGTGGATGCAGTTGTGTGCGGAGGAAAGACGTCAGGTTCGTGTGTGTATGTGCGTGCATGCATGGATATCTAACATCTGACAGTGTGTGTGTGTGTGTGTACACATGTACACATACACGAGTGTTGTGTGTGTCTAAGCATGAGTGTGTAAGTGTGAGTGCGTGCATATGTACATCTGTGTGTATGACCAACAGACAAAGAGAAACAGACAAAGGCAAAGAAAAGAAATGACAGAGAGAACAGAGTGAAAAAGGAATAAGACGAGTTTCACCCACCTTTTCCTGCCTTCTTGCTATCCACTGATGTGGTGCTTCCCTTTGCAGCTGAAATCATCATCATTCACATTGTGTCTCAATACTTTCATTTCCAGATCAAAATGATGTCACACATCAGACACACATTGACAAGCAACCATCACACAAATAAGAAGCGGTACAGATGTAAAAGATCTTCCTGTTGAAAATACACACGAGGACTTAGACTTCTGACTTCTGCTCAAACTGGCTGGACGTGTTTTCGCTCTGCTCTCTCGTCCGGCCTACGATTCACAATGGAATATGTTCATGATTGATCTTTTTTGACCCACGAATGATGGGTGCATTACTTTATGTAGTGCTTTGTGTGTGACATGTGTGATTTGTTTATTTTGTTGTTGTTGTTGTGAAAATGAAGAATCAAACATAATGTGGAACTGCATGACAAGATTTCAATACGAGCACCTCTGTCTCTAAACACACGTGTGCAGACGCGGTCAAAAAGGAAAATCTTCCAGTTCTTCCACAGTTAGTGAAATCACAGCAAGTCTGGACACAGCAAAAGTAAAAGATCAATTCGCACAGAAAAAGTGAATAGGAACAATACTAGTGAAAAGAAAGACATGGCTGTTCAGGAGAAGCTGGATGAAATTAACAAAAAACTCGAACTGCTAGCCTCTACTCAGGAAGACATCCGACAAGTCAGGTTGGACATTGACAGGCTGAACGTGAGGCTGATTGAATGGATCGACATGTTAGGAGTCGTGTTTGAACTAAAAAATGATAGAGACAATCTCCGTGTACAAGTGGACAACCTGAAAGACAAAAAATAAAGATCTATGTCAACAGTTAGTTCAACAAAGCAAGGAACTGAACAAAAGCAGGTCTGTTCATAATGACATGGAACAACACGGACGTCTGTGGAATGTTGGGGTCCATGGCGTGAAGGAGGAGCCACAGGGAAAGGTGGACACTGTGGCGGACTGCATCACAAACTGCACAGAGGTCTTCACCAGCCGAGTCAGGGTTCCAGTCACTGCAGACGACACAGAGATGGCGCACCGCTCAGGTCGACCCGGCACTGGCAGACCACGACCCATACTGGTGAGGTTCTTCTCCCGTCAGAAGAAAGGGGGTGTGCTGGAGAACTGGAGAAAGCTGAAGCCAACTGGTGTGTCAGTTTCCAAGGACTTGATTAAAAACCAACTACAATCTCTTGATGAACACCAACCTTCTCGCACGGTCGTCGTCAAATGGGAAAGTGGTGGCCAAACTAAGAAATGGTAGCACTTTGAAACTGGACATAAACAGTGATTTGGATACAGTTTTCCCAAAAGCCATGGACTAAAGAAAAGTAAAAATAACAATGGAGGAGGGGGGGGGGGGCAGAAGGAGGTATGTGGGTATGTGGGTGTGTGTGTATGTGTGTGTGTGTGTGTGTGCGTGTATGCCTGTGTGTGTGTGTGTGTGTGTGTGTGTGTGTGTGTGTGTGTGTGTGTGTGTGGTGTGTGTGTGTGTGTGTGTGTGTGTGTGTGTGTGTGTGTCAGTGTATATGTCTGTGTGTGTTTAAAAATTACGGACGTGGATGAATTCATTTTTTTGTGTTTGTGTGTGTGTGTGTGTGTGTGTGTGTGTGTGTGTGTGTGTGTGTGTGTGTGTGTGCGTGCGTGCGTGGTGCGTGCGTGCGTGCATGCGTGCATGCGTGCGTGCGTGCGTGCGTGTGTGTGTGTGTGTGAAATGTTTAGCATATTTATGGCATTAGCATATTTATAGCATATATATATATAGTCATATTGAAGTTGTTGGTATTTATATATTTCATATTGTATGTTTCATGTCTTTCCTTGGGAGGGGGGGGGGGGGGGGGGGGGGGGAAAGAGAAAAACAAAGATGAGGGGAGAGGGGGGTGTTGACGGAGAAAGAGAGAAGGTAAAAGAACGTTTTGCATGATACCCTTCTCTGCCCCCTCCTCTTCAAATTACACGTAACCTTGTTCCAGCCCTGCACCATTCCATCCGTTGTTAGCTTTCCCCTCCCTTCTCCTTAATATGATTGTAATCGTTACCTTTTTTTTCTCTCTCTTCTTCATTTACCTTTCAAGACTTCTTCATTCTTCTCATTGATTTATGTTTCATTTACTTTAAATTACATATTATTACTTATGAACATGTGCAGACATGCAATTGTGTGTGTGTGTATTTATGTGTGTGCGTGTGTGTGTGTGTGTGTGTGTGTGTGTGTGTGTGTGTGTGTGTGTGTGAGTGTGTGTGTGTGTGTGTGTGTGAGTGCGTGTGTGTGAGTGCGTGCGCCCGCGCACATATGTGTGTGTGTGTGTGTGTGTGTGTGTGTGTGTGTGTGTGTGTGTGTGTGTGTGTGTGTGTGTATGTGTGTATGTACATGCGTACGTGTGTGTGTATATGTGCATATGTATCCATGTGCATGCATGTGTGTGCAGGCGCGCGCTCGTGTGTGTGTGTGTGCGTGCGTGCGTGCGTGTGTGTGAATGTGTGCGTGCGCCCATGCGTGTGTGTGTGTTGTTGTAGAATTAACCATCTTCTCTGGCGCCCATCTCCTCTCTCCCCTCGTCATCTTTCTTCCACTTTGCCGGAAGGCTTTGTGCATCAGGAAGGAGAGAATAATGATGTATGTGTACATGTGCTGATGATCTCTTTTGGATGTACACTTGCATCAATAAGGGTGATTGTTCATGTATATACATGGGTATTGCAACCGAGTTTTGGATGTTGTGTTTTGGGGGAAGCTGTTTCTTAAGAAGAGGTGGGGGGAGGGGGGGGTGGGAGAGAGCGGCTGTGTTTCATGAAAGTTACTGTTTTTGGATGCCCAAGCCCATTTGTTAGGGGAAGTACTGATTGTCATATATGATGTGTACATATAATATCAAGTTGTTCCTCTGCCTGTCTGTCTACCTGTCTGTCTGCCTGTCTGGATATGTTGATGTGATAAATACCATTGTTTCCAGATGTCAGACAATCTTGGTGGTAATGTTCCCAAACATTTTTGTTTGTTGAATTATTTGTTTTCATGTTAACTGTGCAATTATATCATAACACCCCCCCGCCCTCTCTCCACACCCCCTCCCCCTCCTTACTGCATGGAATGTTCAAATGCTGTGTTTTTCCAGTGTCACAGATGATTTTTTCATGTGGATCAGAAATAGTTAAGATAACAGAGGTTGTATTTTAATTGTCTTTCATTTCCTTTTCTAAGATTAGAGCGGAGGGGGAGGGGGGGGGGGGAATGGTTGAGAGAGGGGGGGCAGCAGCTATGTTCTTATGATGAAACCTGTTATGTGTAGAGTTGATAAGATCATTCCTACAGGGAATTGTGATTGGCATATTGAATGTACTAGAAAATATTGAAATGTCAACGTGCTCGCTCTCTCTCTCTCTCTCTCTCTCTCTCTCTCTCTCCCCTTGTACCACATGGAATATCTAAATGCTCACTATCTTTTTGTATATTGTAAGATTTTCAATGCTACAAGTGATTTTCCATGCGAATGGAATCAAACAGAACTTTGAGATTACAGATATTGTATTTTATTGGAAGCTATTCACAGAACAAAAAAAGAAAAGAAAAACATCCATGTTATTATCATAAAACCTGTTTTTCTGTAGAATCTTTTAGACCATTTCCTGAGGGAATCGTTGAGTGACATAATGAATGTACGCATAAAATATCAGCATGCTCTCTCTCACTCTCTCACTGTATGTTTCTCTCTCTCTCTCTCTCTCTCTCTCTCTCTCTCTCTCTCTCTCTCTCTCTCCTGTCCGTCTCTCTATATTTGTCTGTCTGTCTATCTCTGTGTCTGTCTCTCTTTGTGTCTCTGTCTCCCCCCCCCCCCCTCTCTCTCTGCTTTTTATGATTCATGGAATACTTAAATGCTGAATAATTTCATTGTACATGCTTTTCAATGCTCAAAATGATGACACCCCCCCCCCCCCCCCCCCACCCCCATTTTGAATAGAATTACAGGCGTGCCCATGTTTGTTGTGTTTGAATTGAGGCCTTTTGCTTGTTAATAAAAAAGGGAAGGGGTGAATAGAAGGAAATGGAAGTTGAGATTACAGATGTTGTATTGTATTGAAGGTATTCATTAGACAGTAAAGAAAGAAAAAACACCTATGTTACTATTATGAAACCTCTCATTTGTAGAATCAGTTAGATCATTTCCTGAGGGAAGTTTTGATTGCCTTATTGACTGTACATGAAATATCAACATTTACCCCTCCCCCCTCTCTATCTCTGTCTCTCTGTGTCTGTGTCTGTATGTGTCTATCTGTCTGTCTGTCTGTCTCTGGTCTGCTGATTACCTGTTTGTCTGCCTATGTCTCTGTCTGCCTGCCTGCTGTCTGTCTGGCTCTTTCTCCTCCCTTCTCTCTCTCCCACTCTCCCTCTCTCTCTTTCTCTCTCTCAGCTCATTGAATAATCTAATGCTGATTATCTGTAGATGTACATATGTTTGCGATGGTGAAAATGCTTTTTTTGTTATTGTTCATATGGAAGAGAATTGCAAGCAAGATAATTGACGCTGTGTTGTGACGGAAGCTTTGAGAAAAGGGGGAAAGGGGGAGGGGGGGGGGGGGGGGGGGGGGGGGGGGGGGGGGGGGAGCTGCACGTATCAGTGTCATGAAAGATGTTATTTGTAAAATGGACATGGACATCTTCTGAACGGATTATGGATTTTTCAATTGTGATATGTGATGTGTGTCATAATGGTGTCCCCCCCCCCGTGCCTCTCTCTCTCTCTCTCTCTCTCTCTCTCTCTCTCTCATCTCTCTCTCTCTCTCTCCATCTCTCTCTCTCTCTCTCTCTCTCCATCTCTCTCTTCTCACTGACCTCATGAATTCCCCTTTATAAATGTTTATGATAACACTGATCCAGAGAAAGCGCTAGAGTTCTGGCTACACACGTTTAATTCTGTTTATGACAAGCATGTGCCACTCAAAACACGTAGAGTTAAACATAGTGCACAACCAAAAATGGATGACTGATGAAATACAAGCTGCTTGTTTCTTACGCGACGATCCATTTGAAGCAGAAGGGAAGTCGGATGGATTTAAAAGGCGACATAATAAAGTCAATTCACTCAAACAGACAGCAAAAATGAAATTTTTTTCGTGAACTTGTAGTCAACAAACAAAATTCAAAGTCAATATGGCAAGCAATAAATGAATTAACAAATAAAACTTCACAGTCAAAAGATAAGTCCCATAATCAAAATAACACCAAATGAACTCAACAAACACTTTACAACAGTTGCGGAACACATTGTCAAAGAAAAGAATACTGACTCAAATGAACTACAAAAACTGAAAACCTTTTGCAATGCTAAGAACATTTGTCACCACCACCAGTTCCGCCTATGACAGTTAGTGATGTTTATCAAGCTTTAAAACAGACAGGAAGCCGCAGACTTTTGACGGGACTGATGGAAAAATACTGAAACTATCAGCACCTGGTATATGTGAAACTCTTACCTACATTTACAATTAATGCATTGATAAATGTCACTGTCATGCTCAGTTCAAAGTTGCAAAAGTAATACCCATATTCAAATCTGGAGACAAATCTGATCCATTGAACTACAGACCTATATCCATTTTGCCAGTTCTGTCCAAGCCCTGGGAAAAAGACATAAATAAACATCTTTGCCTCCATTTTGACTCCTCCAACCAACTAAATAAAAATCAGTCGGGATTCATGAAAAATCATTCTAGTCATACAGCACTTACAAACCTAGTAGATTAACAGCTAGCCAATATTAATGAAAATAAATATTGTGGCACACTGTTTATTGATTTTTCAAAGGCTTTTGATGTAATTGACCACAAATTGTTATGCAGGAAAGCTTTTATCATATGGTATAACAGGAAATACCTTACAACTGATAACATCTTTCCCAGAAGACCGTCATCAACTGTTTGTGTCAACCACAGTTTACCAGAGAAGCTACCTATCCAACATGGCATACCCCAGGGTTCCGTGTTAGGCCCGTTGCTGTTCTCAGTTTATATAAATGATCTCCCTCTTTATACTGAAGATTCATGTGAACTCTTTTGTGATGATACCTATGTCCATACAAGTAGTTCCAGCTTATAAGCTGTTTTCACCTCATTACAGAAGAATACTGATATCTAAGTAATTGGAGCAATGCAAATCACATGTCACTGAATCCTAACAAAGGAAAACTAATGCTGATAACAACAAGGCAGAAAAGACAAAACATAACCACGCAGCCTCCATCTGTTTTTTTGTCAATAATAGGAAATTGAAGTGGTGGATAGCCATCAAATTCTAGGCGTATATATTGATAATAATATCTTTCTTGGTCGTATCACCTTCGCAGTTTATGTAAATCAATATCCAGACAAACATATCAGCTGTGCAGGATTAAACATTTCTTAAAGCTTCATGCCAGGAAATTATTCCTACATGCAAATATTCTCTCTTCAATCAATTATTATTCAACACTATTTGATTCTGCTAGTGCTAATGCCATGAAACCTCTTTTGAGTGTCTACAAAAGAGCACTTAAAGCAATCCTATTAAAATCGTCTAGTCTTATTGACTGGGGTTATACTAAAGCGGGGGCTCTTCCGTTAAAAGAAATCTTTGATGTCGACAAATGTTTGCTAATGCAAAAAATTGTGTAGGGTTTAGCACCACAAACTCTTCAGTCTACATTTAGCATAAACCCTAGGGATTCAACCAAATTCCAGGTTCCCACACCAACAATAGATCTATATCAAATCAAGCTTATCTTACTCTGGAAGTGTGGTTTGGAATTCACTTCCACTACATTTCCGATGCACTCAAAATGCAGAATCCTTCAGGGAAAAACTAATTACACATTTCACAGCAGACCATTACTATTAGGGATGAAATACATGTACATATACCCTTGTTTTGCTGCATATTAAACTGATACGCTGCTTCCTTTCTAAAGATTTTTTTTAACCAGATAATGGTAAATTGAGAGATATGGTTACCATTGGTTTTATTAATGACTGTAATTATATCATGATGAATGAATGTTGTGGTCACAGATTTTGTGCATTGTCACTAACTGATTGATGTCCTAATACTTTTTATTTCTTGAAGCACTGTGTCTACATGGTGATAAATGTGTGCCCTGTCCTGGTTACTGTTGATTATATTGATGTATTGTTGCTTGTTATTCAAATTTCATAGTAATGTTTAGCATATGATATTTTGGATAAGAAAAATGGAAATATCATCTCTCTCTCTCTCTCTCTCTCTCTCTCTCTCTCTCTCTCTCTCTCCATATTTACGGCTGCGTATTCATGTATTGTCACTAAGTTTATAATTATAGTCTTGGGTAGTGTATGAACAGTTCAAGAAGAAGAAAAAAAAAAAGATGAGGGAGGGGGGAGGAAGATTATGATGGCATCTCTCTCTCTCTCTCTCTCCCTCTCTCTCTCTCTCTCACACACACACACACACGCACATGCACACATACACACATCATGATAAATAGTGTGTTATGACTATTGATGCTAGGACTTTATTGTCACTAACTGATAACTGATTGTAGTACTGCTTGTTCTTGTCTGCCTTGTAACCACATCATGTAAATGTAAAAGGAAAAAAATGTTGATATTACTGACGTGTTGTAGTTGTCTAATTACCATCCTTAGCAGCTGCTGTATGTTAATAATTTACAAAAGGAATGTAACTCTCTCTCTCTCTCTCTTCGATAGGAGGATCGCTTATTCTATGTCTGCGTGTGCTGATTTTTTTTTTTCTTCTTTGAAAGCAATTTCTTTATTGTTGTTTGTTGTTTCAATCACTTTGTTTCCCTTTAAAGTCATCTACGCCTTAAATGTTCATGGATGAACAACTAATCAACTTTTAATGCATTTGTGAAGATATGTGAGTTTGTTACAATTTTTGTAAGTCTTAGTCACTAGTTATGCTCAGTTAGTCCCTTAGCGGGGCAACGGCCGGATGAAAAAAAGCATGTGCTACCCTTGGAAATAAAGATTATCATCACCATCATCATCATCATCTCTCTCTCTCTCTCTCTCTCCTGCCTTTATTATTCTTTTGGTCCCAATCTATAAATAACATCAACAGAGAATTGCACGAAGGTGAAACAAAAAGAAAGGAAAGGAAAAGGAAAGGAAAATGATTTCTCTCACACAGGTCTGCGCCTGGGCGGGGGTGTGCAGGAACAAACGTGTGCATTGGGAGACGTTTGCTGCACCCTGTGACACGCGCACAGAGTCAAACTGAAATGACACAATTCTGAAGAACTCACAGTGGTTGGGTTTTCCTCTGCCTCTCACCACCTGGCACTCTCCACACAGTTTTAGCTGTGAGGTGTGTTCAGAACCTTTAGTATTGACTATGTAAATCACTGTGGCCATGCTAACCCCCTCCTACCTCCCCCCCCCCCCCCCTTTTTTTTTTCTTTTTTTTCTAACTTTTTTGTAACTTCCCCCTTGCCTTTTGGATACCTGCGTGAGCGCTTAATGCGACACAAGGTCTTACATTTTATCTTTGGTGCATGCCCCCTTTGCTCGTTTGCGGTGGTCAAGCAAATATCATCTTTTTTTTGGTATCATGTTTGTAGTGATAATATTTTTTTTGCTTTTTAATGTTGATATTGTTTTCCGTGTGTTCATGGTATATGTGCTTGTGTGTTCAAAACTTATAGATTCTTCAGTTTGAGCGGGTTGGATGGGCTCATTTTATGCCATCAGTTGTATATGAGCCTGGTGACCTCTTTTGAGTTCTTGTATTTACACGTTATTGTCTTCTTCAAAGCTATCTCATAAACAGAAATGGACAGTAGTGTGTCTATTCTCTCAATTAACTGTCAGGGCCTAAACAGTTCGAAGAAGAGACGTGATGTCTTCCATTATCTAAGTGTAACAAATATTCTGTGTACTTCTTGCAATACACTCATTTTGAAAAAAGATGGAACAGTATATCCATCTGTGTGGGGGCTCTAAGGCGTATTTCTCAAGTTACTCTTCCAATGCAAGAGGAGTTGCAATTCTGTCTCATAGCAACTTTGAATTTAAGGTTAAGCAAATTGTTAAGGATGATCCTGGAAGCTTTCTCTTAATACATGCTGAGATACATAGGAATGGTTACCTTTTAGTTAGTATATATGGGCCAAATAGGGATGATGCAGAATTCTACAACTGTCTCAAACAAAAACATTGTTGGGCTTGGTATAGAAAATGTTATAATAGGTGAAGATTTTAATCTGGTCCTTGATTCTTCTAGAGATTGTCATAATAACAAACATATCAATAATCCTCACGCAAAACAGGCTGTTGAAAACATGATCGAAAATCTAGACCTGAATGATATTTGGCGGGAAATAAACCCAGAGTGTTGCCGTTTTACGTGGAGGAGAACGAATCCATTTCAACAGACCAAGCTTAATTTCTTTTTGATATCAGACACAGTTGTTTCTTATACTGATGAAGAAGGCACTGAATCTGGTTACAGAACAGATCACTCTGCTGTGTCATTAAAGTTAAAATTTAATGAAGACAAAAAGCGCAATACTTTTTGGAAACTTAACTAGTCTTTGTTGAAAGATAAGTCATATTTCGATGAAACTGATACGGTCATTCAAAAGATTAAAGAAGAATACTCTATAAATACAAAAAACCTTAATAAAACAGACAAAAAATTACAATTCTCAATCTCTGATTATCTATTACTCGATTTCCTGTTATGAGAATAAGGTAAAAAACAATTGCTTATGCTACTGCGAATAAAAGAAAGACTAATGAAGAGGAAAAAACAGTTAGAATAAGACATTAAGTTAGGAAAAAAAAAAAAAAAAAAAATGAAGATGATATCAAAGTCATTAACTAGAAAAAAGAACAACTGTCAGATATCAGAAGAAAACAAACAGAAGGAGTTTTGTTAAGATCACACGCTAGATGGATAGCAGATGGGGAGAAAGTTAGTAGTTATTTCTGTAATCTCTAAAAAACGGCATTACATCAGTAAAAAAACATGGCTAGACTAATTGATAAACAAAAAGAAAATGTTATAACAAATCAAAAAGACATACTGAAAGAAGTATACAGTTTTTATAAACATTATACATAGAAAATACTGTAGAAAACTGTGATATAAAAGATTTAGGGAAGACATCCCCCGTTTAAATGAAACAGAAGCAGCGGACTTAGAAGGTCTTATTACATTGGAGAAAGCGACTTAAAGACAATGAAAAATAACAAAAGACCTGGTTCTGATGGCTTCACTGCTGAATTCTTCAAAGTCTTTGGAAAAAGATTGGTGTATTTGTTGTTTGAGCATTAAATGCAAGTTTCAAGAAAGGAGAACTGTCATGTGTACAAAGAGAGGGAATCATTACATGTATCCCAAATAGTGATAAATCCAGCCAGTACATAAAAAACTGGAGACCTATTTGTCTGTTAAATGTCATTCAAAAGACAGGATCCTCTTGCATTGCCAACAGAATAAAATCTGTGTTGCCTAAAATCATAAATGAAGATCAGACCGGATTATTAGAAATAGATATGTCGGTGACAATATAAAATTGATATTTGATACTATATCCTATTTAGATGAAAATTATCTGCCTGGTTTGTTGTTAAACATAGACTTTGAAAAAGCCTTTAATTCGATTAATTGGGAATTTATGTCTAAAGTCCTAAAAGCATTTGGTTTCACACAGAGTAACACCAACACCTACCCTCTTTTTTCAATGCGGCCTCTTCATCCTGCATGTTGAGGAGGATGTCCACGGCCCACTCCACCTGGTCCAGGACATCCTGCAGGGGGAACTCATTGGTGTACAGCCACTGGCCAAACTCCAGCAGGTACTCCACCTTCTGGAACTCGTTGCTGGGGCTCTGAAAGGGTCACCATACTGTGGTTATCATGTGTGGAACTCGTTGCTGGGGCTCTTTAAAGGTTACCACGTTTTGATTATCATGTGTGGAACTCATTGCTGGGGCTCTGAAAGGGTTACCATGTTTTGGTTATCATGTGTGGAACTCATTGCTGGGGCTCTCAAAGGGTTACCAAACTTTGGTTATCACATGTGGAACTTGTTGCTGGGGCTCTGAAAGGGTTACCAAACTCTGGTTACATGTGTGGAACTCATTGCTGGGGCTCTCAAAGGGTTACCAAACTTGGGTTATCACATGTGGAACTTGTTGCTGGGGCTCTCAAAGGGTTACCAAACTCTGGTTATCATGTGTGGAATTCATTGCTGGGGCTCTGAAAGGGTTACCAAACTTTGGTTATCACATGTGGAACTTGTTGCTGGGGCTCTGAAAGGGTTACCAAACTTTGGTTACATGTGTGGAACTCATTGCTGGGGCTCTGAAAGGGTTACCAAACTTTGGTTATCACATGTGGAACTTGTTGCTGGGGCTCTGAAAGGGTTACCAAAGTTTGGTTACATGTGTGGAACTCGTTGCTGGGGCTCTAAAAGGGTTACCAAACTTTGGTTATCACGTGTGGAACTCATTGCGGGGGCTCTGAAAGGGTTACCAAACTTTGGTTATCATGAGTGGAACTCGTTGCTGGGGCTATGAAAGAGTCACCCACTTTGGGGTTGTCTTGTGCGCAGAAGGGCACAAGGTTTACATCATGGACCGTTTCGTCCAAACCGACAGAAAAGCATAGGACTTTTTTTTTTAAAAGAACTTCTGAGGCCCTTTTTGCCATTACATGAATGTATCCAGAATACAGGTATGAGGGTTAGAACATTTCTGACCACATGACGAAAAACAGATCTCTTCATATTGATTCTGAACTTTCTTATTTCAAACACAAAGTTGATTCTTGAAAAAACAAAAATGGAGTGTCCATGAGTTTGCCAGTCTCTCTAGCCACTGACTATCTTCACATGAAACAGTTTGAAAAGAAAACAATAAACAAGTAAGGTAACTCTTGCACCCACAATGAAACAAATACACGTCCATAACTCCAAAGGAGTGCTGCTTACAACACCGAATTGCCTAGCAGACATGACAGCACAGAGCACACAGAATAAAAACAAGGAAATATCAAAAAAAAGAAAAAAAAAAAGATGCTCTGTATACCCTGTACTGGACACATCTACACAGCAACAACAACTGGAGAAAAGAACAGATGCAAATTAGCATTCATTCAAGACTGGCATGGTCTTTTTGATCTTGAATAGTCAGACAAGTACATGGACGAACAGAAACAAATTCAGGTAACCTCGATTTTATTAAAATGAAAGTAAATATAAAAGAAAGCATGGAACAGTAAGCAATAAAAAAGTAGGGTAAACTCTTGCTCCCACGATGAAACAAATACATGCCCCTAACTCCAAAAGAATGCTGCTTACGATACCGAATCGCCTAGCAGATATGACAGCACAGAACACATGGTGCAAATAAGGAAACATCCCCCAAAAAAAGGTCACTCCAAGCTTGCCCATATACCCTATGCCAGACACATCTACACAGCAACAACAACTGGAGAAATGAACAAATACAAATTAACATTCATTGAAGACTGGTCCAGCCTTTTTGATCTTGAATATAGCCAGACAAGTAAAAGAAAGCCTCAAAGTCCCCTGTCACTGGGTGAACATGGTGGTACCCTGCAGTGATGATGATCATTCACACTGGCTCTGCAGCAATGTTACTGTTGCCACTTGGTGTCTTACAAGGTGCTGTCCTGAGTCTGCTGGATCAGACAAGGCACCACTGAACACAAAGTAACTCAGCCACAATGCAGCGTCTTCTCTGTTGGGTTGCCTAGCGGTGACCTGATGGTGAGTTCTCTGTATGGATGATCAGCACTGAGGCTACAACAGGACAGGCCTGGCTGCGATGATGTCAAAGGGGAGTCTGAATCACTGGCATGGATCAACACCACTAGGAAGACATGGAAGATGAGGCAATGAAAAAAAGAAAGAAAGAAAGAAAGAAAAAAAAAAAAAAAAAAAAAGAAAGAAAAGAAAAGAAAAAAACATGGGCCACCAATCAGATCCTCATTAAAAAAAAAAGATTGGAGTAGAGAAAAAGTTGGTACATTTACAAAACAGTATGAATATGAAAATTGATTGCCTGAATTCTGTAGATCGACACATCAAGTGCACACACCACGAAAGACGAAGGAAGTGCACCTGTTTCTTTAAAACACATTGTTCTAGGTGTGGTACAATAGGACTACACAGTTGACAATCTCTTGCAAAACCTACTCACAGGCCAGCATCCGAGTCCACCCACCACTGCAGCACAAATGTTCAGTTGTCAGATCTCTCTATGATACATTTTATGCTACATATATACCAACTGAAATATCATCATGGCCTTAGTGCATAGAACATTGTAAAGGACTGGTGGAGGACCAAAGAAATCATAAAGATGACTGCTCACATTGAGAGCCTCAATGGCATTCTGGTAGGAGGACAGCTGCTCACACAGTTCCTTAGAGCTCAGCGCCACCCTTCTCCACATGTGGGCCACGTAGTCTTCACTCTCATCCTGTCCACAGGCACATGATGTTGGCACACTCAACTTCAAGGCTAAAACAGCATGTTCACAGACATAAATGTACACACAAGTACATCTACTACGACATGGAAATACATACAGCACAAATACGTCAATATAATGAAGCACAATAATCAGAATGGTACTTGGGGGAACAGAGACCCGTGTCAAGGCTGAGTGGATCTTGGATCCATCCTTTGATCTAGATCCGCACCAAAATTTAAAGGATTCATCCTTGGGCTCTTTCCTTCTTCTCATCTGGACAGATCCTGGACCTGCCCTTTGATTCTGCTCCCCACCATGGATCTGTACCCAAATCTCCTGGCTAAGTTCTTGGGGCCACATTCCATATTTCTACCTCATTTCATTTCAATCAGTTTTGTGGGATTTTTTTCCCATAATCTTGGTTACATACAGACAGACTAAACAACCAACAGATGAGGTGATACCCACCTTGACAAAGTTAATACAAATTGAAAATTAAAAAACAAACAGACATTTTGATCATTATTCAGATTTTTTGATGATGACAATTGTGTACAATCAAAAGTGCTTAGCACATGCATAATTCATAGGAATGTTCTTCATTCTGTGCATAAAAGTCAAAGGTCTCAATTACAGTTTTAAGGCTAAAATGTACATCATCAGAAAGGCATTGAACAAAGACAGATTCATGTGTGCATTTGAAAACAGACATCTATACTGTTTGTATGTGCTAACAGATATATACACAGAAGCACAGGTGAAATATTGAAATACCCATGTGAAAACAAGTTACAAATGAAATAAAGAATACTAAAAACATGTATACATACACAAACGTTAATAACAAAAAGAGTATAAGATACACAGAAACAATGAAGGAATAGATCTTAATTACAAAAAAGAAAAAACATTAACGATAAACTAACGTGTGAATAAAGGACGCAAGTGAATTGAACCCCCACAACAAGGAACTGACATGAGCTTTACATCAGGATGTGTATAGTGACATGCACAGGTACGAGCGCTCAGTGTACCAGAAGTTGACAATGGCTTTGCCTCATTGGTCTTTTTTTTTTTGCATTGTCTTTCTAAGCTAGCATTGCGGATATGTATGTGAAACAAAACAAAAACACTGCAAAGGAACTTATTTCTTCATAAAGCAACAAAGATAAAAGTAACTTGAACACACTCAAATTTTTTAACTGTAAAGAGCATATCTAAAAAGAAAAGAGGAAATAAATAATGGTAAACTAACAATGCAGCAGAATATGACTGTAGCCAAATGAACAGGAGTTTAAAGTCTGATCTTAATGTTACTTATCTAGGTATGGATCATTCAGCTCATAATTCCACAGCCAATCGTTCCACAGCCAATGGTTTTCTATGACTGAGTCAAGTTTGTGTTCATGTGATGTGTTATAAAATTAACCAGATACTTTTTCATGCTCTTACTCATTAAGGTCTCTCACAAAAATCTTTTTTTTAATTCCAATTTGGAGCTGTAAGCAAAGAATTCAAAATGTGCTCAAGTGCAGAAAACTTGACGCTGCTACTGCACTTTTTGCTTTATTCTGTTCCCTGCTTGTGGCCACAGTTTTCAACTCCACAAAGTCAGCTGGGTTCATGTTTTTTTTTTTCTGATCTTAACTGTTAACTGGTTCATTAAGAATGTAATGCTCACAACCTTCACCAATGAGGTATGATTTGGAGAACATTTGACACTGCCATATGATGTGAAGTGCTTCAGCCATTGTAATATGACTTGAAGAACTGTTGCTATTGCAATATCATTAAACAACCATAGCCTTTGCGATTTGATCAGGGGAACTTTAGCTATTATAATACAATTTTAAAGAACTTTTGCTATTGCAGTATGATTAAAAGAACTGATTTAAAGAACTTCAGCCATTGCAGTATAACTAAAAGAACCTCACCCACCACAAAATGATTTGAAGAGCCATAGCCATTATGATATGCTTTAAAGAACTTCAGCCACTGCAATATTATGGGAAGTACTTGCTTTTCGAATACATACTTACATTGCCCTGAGAGCCAAGCTGAAGCACTATTCAACTGACTGATGCAATTAAGTGAACACACAAAACACAAATAATCCTAATTATAATGCACCTTCTCATGACAAATAAAAGATCTTAATTGAAACAATGTATTAAGACTATTATGGGATATTTTAACAAGAAAAAAAAGAACATTGGCCAAGAAATGAACATTCCACTTTAATTTCTTGAAATTTATTGCACATGGATTTGCTGATGTGAATGATTAGTTATATATTACATAAGTGCCCAACGAAAAGGTGAGCAACTAGCATTGCAAGACAGACATCTATATAAGAGACATACATGTGAACACTTCAAGCACAGTTACGAGTGAAATCCTACATTCTTTAAAAAAAAAAAAAAAGACTCTTTCCATACCAAAGAATAATATTCGGAGCATCCATCTGCATTTTGTAGCAATGGGAAAAAGACAGATGCCACTTATACGCATTTATATGTATTCCTATAAACATACACAATAAAAATGACAAACTTCAGTAAGCAGCTTAAATTACAGCCTCAAAGTGGTAAAGCTGTTTCTAGGAAAAATTTCTGAAAGACATTTAGATATTCATATTTCGCATGCACAATTGTACACAATAACAGAATGCACATATAACGTGTATTTTCTCCACATACATCCCAATTCCAATTCTCATGAAATGTTTTTATTTACTTTATCAGATACTGAATGTTGCCATACATGATCAACATACAAAGTAATCAAGATGACTATGCTTATACCCACAACTTAAACCCACTTCCTATTGATAGTCTATTATTACCTTGAATTTCTGGATGTCCATATGAACGCTCTGTCCTAATTTGGCTTTCACCATCACACGGTGCTTGAACACCAACCTGTTGACAAAAATGTTGAACTACAGCTGCAGCCTCTATGTGACAACAGTCAGGCACATGCACAGAGGCACACACTACAAAAGTAGGACTTAGAATTCTCTCCATCTGCCACAAACATACACAAAATCGTGAAAACATTTATACCATTGCACGCGCACACACACACACACACACACACACACACACACACACACAAACACACACACACACACACACACACACACACACAGCCACACCCAGGTCAGCACTCACAGTCGGTGTTTGGTTCGAGGCATGTCAGTCACCGCTTGATCCATGGCCTGCAGCGCCAGCTCCCATTCACCCTGTTCCAGACACAACACAGAGAATCGGTCTGAAACTGGGGATGTGCAATGTTTGCCTGGGGGTTCCCCACAATAGAGATATGGTGTGGATACAGACCTAGCATTCTTCTGCTTGAAAGATATGCACAGCAACACAGATTCTTCTTTTTTGTTCTTCTGCTAGGTCTTCCAGGTTCACTTTTGGTAAGAATTTTGGGTATGTGTCTGTTTTTAATCCCACAATTTAGGAAGCTGTTATGTCTAAACCCACTATTTCATGTGCCTGTCCTATCAATCCCACAATTAGTATGCTGTTATGTCTAAACCGACTATTTCATGTGTCTATTATACAGACTAGACCATCCCCAGAAAAGTGACTACCCTATATGGTTCCCCCCCCCCCCTCTGATATAAGCCCCCTTTCCAGCCTCTCTCTCTCTCTCTCTCTCTCTCTCTCTCTCTCTCTCTCTCTGTGCATCCGTCCACCCCACCCAATGCACATTCCTTCCTTCCTTCCTTCCTGCTAAAGTCATTAACAACAATCGTCACTCATCTTTTCTGGACTGAGGCTGTGTCAGCTGTAAAGCAAGAGTGAAAGTGCAACACACAAACTTCACTGCTTCCACATTCCATCTTCAGGCAGGATGACTAAAGGCAACACCAGAGCCTACACTTTTCGTCCTTGGCTTCATTTTCGGTTTTCCTCACCCACCCCATGAGTGCAACACGGCCTGATCATGGAAAGTATGGGACTGAACACACGCCTATGTTTTGTGGGTGAGTGGAGGAAAGGAGGGGGAGGTGGGATGAGCTGAGGGTAATGCATGTGTTCACACTCAAAATCTCAAAAGTCTCATCCAAAGAAAAACAACTTGGATGAGGAGCTGTGGGTAGGGGGGGTAGGGGGGGGGGTGGGGGGGAGACAATTTTCAAAGAAGTTGACTCAAAAGAGGCAATGCCTTCAGATCTGGCTGCTTCAATTGGGGATTTGACCCCAGCATCCTTGAATCCAGAAAACAGTGCTTATTCACTGGTCCAAGTGGGCCCCACAGGAGGACAAATCAAAAGATATGATTCCACAAGGTGAGGCCAGTTCAAAAGATATGATTCCACAAGGGCCTTTGGTGAGGCCAGTTAGATAACACAAGAAATCTAAACACTTTTTTTTAATTGTTTTTTAGATGAAAAAGTGAACCTGAAGTGAACCCCTCTGTTTATGTATATAGAAGCACAGAAAATGGACAGCCCTGCATATACAGACCTCATTCTGTAAACAAGCATGCACATACACTTTCCATTTCCTCCACTCTCTCTTTTTGTCGTTTATACATACATGTGTACATGTGTACACACACACACACACACACACACACACACACACACATTCCAACACTACTGAGTTCAAACCAAACTCCATGCAACACCAACCATGTCAGCGTAGGACTGGAAGAGAACTCCATACATGGCAGCCCGCAAGGTCAGGTCCTCATTGGGCTTGCCGATCATGCCTGCTGGCGGCTTGGGCTTGGGCGGTACCGCCACCTTCTTGCCGTCGGGACCCTCACCTTTGTCCTCACCTTCTTCCTTGCCCGTCTCTTCCGCCGCCGCCGGCTCCTCTTCCGCAGGGGGCTCCTGAACAGGGACCAATTGTTATTACTCCAAAATGACACGCAAATTCATCACTGTGTTGAAGAAGATGTGATCAGTATGGTATTTCTATTTGTTTGTTTGCTTGTAAAACTGTAAAGACTAGCCTGTCATAGAGGACTATCAGAATACAGAACAAGTTTCACACACATGCTTGCACCAAAAGTATGGTTCACACAAAACTCAAATAAACCAAGCCAAAGTCAGTCATATATGCATCTTTAGTCAACAGTTTGGCACAGTCACTTCTGCTTGCAGGCCTAGTTCCTAAAATGGAACAATTCATACTTACCTGCGGAGGCATTTTCACACTGAACATAGCAACATCAAACGACAGGTCGATGATGTTCTCACAGTTCACCCCCCCTACTGACCTCCTTCTTGACCTTTTGTCACTGGTGGCGGTGACACACTCCAGGATGGTCTTGAGGGGCTCTTTCAGCAGCTCCCTCTCGATGGGCTGGCTGACCAATGGGATGGCGGCGTTCCAGTAGTGGCGGGCTGCCGACATCACCAGCTCATAGTTGCCTGCTGCGCGGGCAAACCTGGGACAGAAACCATGCGCACTCTGAACTCCTCCGCACTGTTGGTTATCTCCTCTTGTGTTCATCACAGACCACAGTGAGCTGAAGCCAAACATATCCAATAGTAAATTCTTCCAAGATTGGCACTGAATTTACGTCCAAGTTATTAACTCATGCAGTTTATTGGTGAGATGAATATTGATCCTTAACTTCAGATCAGGTATTTTCTGGAGGCAAATAGAAAAGGAGCTGTACTTTCACTAAGAAATGAAGAAAGTTAACCTTAAATCCATAGTGAACAATTCAGCACATCTATGCAGCTTGAAGAACATATTTACACAGAACAAGTCTGAAAAAAAAGGCACACTGAAGAACTAAGGTTTCCTGTGTTGTCAAGTGTGTTTCTCTCATCTGTATGTGTGCCGGATGAATGGTTTTGAAGTTATGTGCCTGTCACTGTGTCATTATTGGAGTTGAAGTTACCTCCCTTGTTTACCTTTTTTTTATACTCTGTACATTGACCTGCCTCATAGAAGATTTTGTAACCATAATTTCAGTTCTGACATAAAACACACAAAAATGATCTGAAAACAAACAACTGTGTCAAACATACACATACAGAGCCTGAAATGGTCCACTCACTGGAAGCTTTCTACGGGTTTAAGCTCATACCATGCGAGTACGATGCATACAAGTGCCATGTATACTTCCATAGAACTGCCAAGTACACCAACGATTCACGCATGCATGCCATGCAAACTGAAAGTTTCCAGTCTGGAACATTCATATGAAAGATTGCACAAATTGACAATTCCTAGTTTGGATCGTCCAGACGACACAAATCCCTGTCAAGCTTAAACCACTTTTCGCTCAGTGAATAAATTATGGGTTGTCATCCAGATCGGCACCACATCTTCAAGCTTGTAAACATCAATATAACTAACAAGGTCGATCCATGTATGAAAATGTCAACAACAAAAAAGCCCACTCCTGCAATGCAAAAGATATAAAAATAATCCTAGAAATGTATTATACTGTCGACAAATGTCTTCACAGTGTGAAACTGACAAAAATAATGTAGGAAATTTATGAAAAAGTCATAAAAAAGACCACTTTCGCAGTGTAAAATTCACAAAAAACAATCTTTGATATTTATTAGAAATGTCAAAAATTGTCTAATTTTGCAGTGCAAACTGACAAAAATAATCTTGGAAATTCATGAAAATGTCAAAAACTGCCAAATTTTGCTGTGCAAAACTAATGCTGGAAATTCGCTAAAAATGTTACATTGTCCCATTTTGGTGTGTCAAATTCACAAAAAATAATCTCGGATCTGCTCATCGGGTAAGAATCTACAGCAATAACTGGCAAAGGTGGTGAATCATGATCTTTCCCAAAGGCAGTGAATCATTATCTTTCCTAAAGCCAGTGATTCCTTTTCTCTCTCAAAAGCAGAGAGTCATTATCTTTCCCAAAAGTCAGTGAATCATTATCTTTCTAAAAGGAGTGAAATCATTATCTTTCCCAAGGCAGTGAATCATTATCTTTCCCAAAGGCAGTGAATTGTTATCTTACTCAAAGACAGTGAATCATTATCTTTCCCAAAGGCAATGATTCCTTATCTTTCCCAAAGGCAGTGAATCATTATCCTTCCCAAAGGCAGTGAATCACTTTTCTGTTGACATTCTTGCGCACAATGTTCCAGACAGACCAACCCAACCAACCAGCCGACAGGGATGAATGCATTGCCACCTTGGCAGAGGCGTTGAATCCTTGGCTAACAATCCTGTGGGTTCCAGTACCTGCAGCTGTTGAGGAAAGCCTCCATGGCCTCTCTCCTCATGGAGTTCTTGCCGGCCATGTTCAGCATCAGGCTCTGGCCCTGCAGCACGCTGGCATAGCTCAGCATCTCCTGCTCCACCATGTGCTGGTGCCTGTGGACAGTCATCATCCCCATCGTCACTGTCACTGTCACTGTCACCGTCACTGTCATGTGCTGTGCCTGTGGGCAGTCATCATTCCCATCGTCACTGTCACTGTCACTGTCACTGCAGCACTGTGTGTGTCACTGTCATGTGCTGGTGCCTGTGGGCAGTCATCATCCCCATCGTCACTGTCACTGTCATGTGCTGGTGCCTGTGGGCAGTCTTCATCCCCATCCTCACTGTCACTGTCACTGTCATGTGCTGGTGCCTGTGGGCAGTCTTCATCCCCATCTCACTGTCACTGTCACTGTCACTATCACGGATCACAGCAGCACCACTGTATGCATCACTGTCAGTGCCACTGCTGTCAGTGTCACCAACTTAAGATCAACAAAAACATCAGTTTCATTTTTGACTCAGGCAGGTGATAGAGTCAGTTTCATAGAGAGAGAGAGAGAGAGAGAGTGTGTGTGTGTGTGTGTGTGTGTGTGTGTCTGTCTGTGTCTGTGTGTCTGTCTGTGTGT
>JADBJO010000647.1:185000-205000 GCA_016801955.1 Conus betulinus | reverse complement strand
ATTTTGTTTAGGAAGTGGGGGTGGCATTCTCAAGATTTATAGCAAAAAAAAAAAAGAAAAAAGAAAAAAGGAAAAAAAAAAAAGGAAATGAGCTGAAAAGATGACAACAGACATGCCTGGATCCCCCCCCCCCCCCTTCTCTCCCTAACCCTTCCCACTTCTGCCCGTCTTCCCATCCATCCATCCACTCACGTCGTCGTCGGTGCTAGGGTCTTGGAGATCTGCTGCTGACCCATCTGTTTAGCTGTGACCCAGATCTGCAGCAGTGGCTGTCTGACAGCCACGGGCACCACGTCCTGTGGGTTGTCCCCCGCCGTTGTTGCCATGGCAAACTCACACACCTGGGGACAGCCAACGTGCAGAGAAACTCGTGTCATACACCACCACAACACTGCACAACACACCATCACCTGGGGACAGCCAATGTGTATAGACACCACATCATACACCACCACAACATTGCACAATACACCAGCACCTGGGGAAAGCCAATGAGTATAGACACCACATCATACACCACCACAACACTGCACAACACACCATCACCTGGGGACAGCCAATGAGTATAGACACCACATCATACACCACCACAACACTGCACAACACACCATCACCTGGGGATAGCCAGTGTGTATAGACACCACATCAAACACCACCACAACACTGCACAACACACCATCACCTAGGGACAGCCCAATGTGTACAGAGACCCCCATCACACACCACCACAACATTGCACAACACACCATCACCTGGGGACAGCCAATGTGTATAGACACCACATCATACACCACCATCACATTGCACAATACACTATCACCTAGGGACAGCCAATGTGTATAGACACCACATCATACACCACCATCACATTGCACAATACACTATCACCTAGGGACAGCCATGTGTATAGACACCGCATCATACACCATCACCACACTGCACAACACACCATCACCTGGGGACAGCCAATGTGTATAGACACCACATCATACACCACCACCACATTGCACAACACACCATCACCTAGCAACAGCCAATGTGTATAGACACCACATCATACACCACCACCACATTGCACAACACACCATCACACAGCGACAGCCAATGTGTATAGACACCACATCATACACCACCACAATGTTTCACAACACACCATCACCTGTGGACAGCCAATGTGTATAGGCACCACATCATACACCACCACCACATTGCACAACACACCATCACCTGTGGACAGCCAGTTTGCACAGACAGCACATCATACACCACCCCAATGTTTCACAACACACTTTCTAATTCCACGTTCACTCTGATGCCAGAAGTGACAGTCAAGGACTGCCTCATGATGTAAGATCAATAGAGGTAAAAAGCCTCCTGGAAAACTCCTCTCCACACCTGGCAGCTCAGGGCTGGAGGCAGACTGTTGTGTTCAGCAAAGCCTCCAGTGCTGCACATGTCTAAAGGCCCACAGGACCGTCCTTGCTCAGTGATACTCAGCCTCCAGTGTTGCCTGCACATGTCTAAAGGCCCACAGAACCATCCTTGCTCAGTGATACTCAGCCTCCAGTGCTGCACATGTCTAAAGGCCCACAGGACCGTCCTTGCTCAGTGATACTCAGCCTCCAGTGTTGCCTGCACATGTCTAAAGGCCCACAGAACCATCCTTGCTCAGTGATACTCAGCCTCCAGTGCTGCACATGTCTAAAGGCCCACAGGACCGTCCTTGCTCAGTGATACTCAGCCTCCAGTGCTGCACATGGGCTAAAGGCCCACAGGACCGTCCTTGCTCAGTGATACTCAGCCTCCAGTGCTGCACATGTCTAAAGGCCCACAGAACCATCCTTGCTCAGTGATACTCAGCCTCCAGTGCTGCACATGGCTAAAGGCCCACAGGACCGTCCTTGCTCAGTGATACTCAGCCTCCAGTGCTGCACATGGCTAAAGGCCCACAGGACCGTCCTTGCTCAGTGATACTCAGCCTCCAGTGCTGCACATGGCTAAAGGCCCACAGGACCGTCCTTGTTCAGTGATACTCAGCCTCCAGTGCTGCACATGTTTAAAGGCCCACAGGACCGTCCTTGCTCAGTGATACTCAGCCTCCAGTGCTGCACATGGCTAAAGGCCCACAGGACCGTCCTTGCTCAGTGATACTCAGCCTCCAGTGCTGCACATGGCTAAAGGCCCACAGGACCGTCCTTGCTCAGTGATACTCAGCCTCCAGTGCTGCCTGCACATGTCCAAGGGCCCACAGGACCGTCCTTGCTCTTTGATACTCAGCCTCCAGTGTGCACATGCCTAAAGGCCCACAGGTCCATCCTTGCTCAGTGATACTCAAAGCATTTGTATTTCAAAGCATTCCTTTCAGGGTCCAATCAATCCGACAGATTAAAACAGCCATCTTTACAGATTGTGCATCATGAGTGAGTCTTTTCAACACCCAGGAGCAACGAAAAAAGTTAAAAAAGACAAAAGGATGGAGGCCCCACTCAAAAAAAAAGAAAACAAAAGAAAAAAGGAAACGGAAGAAAGGAAAAAAATGGAGGTTGGCAGATCAAAATTAAAAAGAAATGTTAGCAAAGAATCACTCACCTCAGAAATCAATTTCAACATGCAATCTTCAACCAGAATCAATCACCAACAAAAAGCAGTTTTTGCAAAAAAAAACCACTTTCTTTACAGACCAGCATTACAGCTGTCATAGACACCAACCTCGATGGCCTTCTTGATGTCAGGTCCGGCGTCTGGGCTGATGGTGACCCCATGGGTTTGGCCTTGTTGGTGGCAGGGGCACTCTTCCCCCCCTTGCTGCGAGGGCTTCCTGCTGCAGCAGCCGAGGAAGGTTCTGGTTTTTCCTCCTTCACGGGTTGAGGTATCCAGGGCACCAGCAGACCGTAGGCCAACGCCTTGCAGATGTTCACCAGCAGGACGGTTTCTCTGCAGCCATGGAAAACAGTGATGGGGGATGGTGTGGAGACAGTGTGCCAAACTGAGGTAGGAGGACAGCACCCTGTGTTTTCACATCTGTGTATGTGTGTGTTTGAGTGTGTGTGTGCATGCATGCATGTGTGCATGAGTGCATGTGTGCATGTGCTTGAGTGTGTGCATGCCTGCATGTGTGCCTGTGTGCATGCGTGCATGTGTGTGTGTGTGTGTGTGTGTGTGTGTGTGTGTGTGTGTGTGTGTGTGTGTGTGTGTGCACACACATGCATATGTGTCAGCATATGTGCATGTGTGTATGTAAAACAGGAGCATCTAACACAGGAATAAATCTCCCAAAAGCAAGTTCTGCAGCAGAGCACCAATTCCTCCAGCATCAACACTCAGTTGTTATGAGTTGTATCTGTGCTCAACAAATAAAATAACAGTCTCCCAAAGATGGTCTTCTTCTCTCAGCTAGTATGTGAAAGCCCTGCTGTCCAGTTCGGTGCTTCAAAGACAAGGCATCGCTGTTGGTGTTCACCATTCCAAATGATGGCTGAGTCATCTGCAGCAAACCACAGTGCCTGGTGTTTGGCTGCCAGGAGAGAGAGTTGTGCTTGCTTTAAAGGATGAGAGGTGGGTGCCTCAGAAACTACAGCACAGTGCCTGCAAGGAGTGAAGAACAGATCCTGGTGCAGCACCTGCACCTGCACCATGTGGCCATGGCAGTGTCAGAGGATTCCTGGCAGCAACAACACTCCTCCAAATTACACTGACGTTTAAGTAACCTATGAGCAACTTACATGATGGTGTATGTGTGTGTATGCAAGCACACACACACACACACAGAGTTATGAAGTGATATATTCATACACCTTTACATATGTTTCTAAAATCAAACATAAAAATAAAAACACCAACAAACAAGCAAAACCATAGTCAAATCCCAAGGCATCTTAGTCATTATTCATTTATCCATCAGCTTTAAGCCATGAGCAGTGTGGTCTCAAAACTTAGCGGATGTGGTGTAGCCTATATGGACTAGGCCACATGCAGTGATGCCCCCTTGATGGAACTGAACCTGAAACCCCAGGCAGCGGCCCCAGCTCTTACCCGGCGTGGCCCACTTTCTTCAGCCCATTCAGGAGAGTGGTCAGAGCGGGGACAATCTCACGGTGCCTGCCACTGCTGAGGATGTGGTTGTTGTAGTTCCAGACGTAGGTGGCTGCACAGCACACCAGCCAGGCCTCGTTCAGCTCCATGCCCAGCTCCATCCCTCGCAGGAAGGCCTTGGTGCTGGCCTCCGACAGCTCCGCAAATCCAGTCGCTGGAGTACCGAGACATGACACAGGGTCAAAAACACAGAAAGAGGACAGTCGCTTCCAACTCTGCCAGTTGAACACAAGAATAAGACACTTTTTCCCTGCCAGTCTCATCAGTTATAACTTACCTCTTTCATTAACGGTATAGGCCTCCCTCAGGTAACCTAATAAGTTCATGTGAGAGTGGCCACGTAATGTCCTCCTTACGTAATGTAATAAGTTAATGTGAAAAAGGCCATGTAATGTCCTCCTTAAGTAATGTAATAAGTTAACGTGAAAAAGGCTATGTAATGTCCTCCTTAGGTAATGTAATAAGTTAATGTGAAAAAGGCTATGTAATGTCCTCCTTACGTAATGTAATAAGTTAATGTGAAAAAGGCCATGTAATGTCCTCCTTAAGTAATGTAATAAGTTAATGTGAAAAAGGCCATGTAATGTCCTCTCCTTAGGTAACGTAATAAGTTAATATGAGAGTGGCCATGTAATGTCCTCCAACTCTCCCCCCCCCCACCTCCCCCCCACCCCCCCCCACCCCACTGCCCCCCTTCCTTTCCCCTTCCCCTTCCCTTGCCCTTCTCTCTCTATTCCTATGCCACTGACCAATTATTCTTCTGCGACCTGATAAGTTCTTCAAAATTTCATAATAATATGAAAACAATGTGAGATACTTTAAATGCTTCATGAATTCATACCCTAGTACGGCGCTTGTTGTGTGCTGGATGTTATAGAAGAGCCTGAAGGCCAGTTTTGGTCACCTAGTAGTAAGACAACAAAGCGACAGTGAACTGGATAGAACAGCCTTTCCAATCAGCTCAAAGTGAAAAATGACAGTGAAAGGAAGAGTTAGTGTGGTAGTGAAAAAAAAAAGAAGGGAAAGAACTCCAAAGGAGTCTCTGCTTCTAGATTCTTCATGGGTGGAGAACCACTAACTGCACTAAGAACAAGTGATGGCCATAAAACCCATGAAAAACTCTTCAAGCTTTGTTTACACCTGATTTCCAATAGCAGCCTGGAACATGTGTGCATGCCAGAAGCAGCCGTTTAGAAACAGACAGACTGCAGAAGAACAGCTTCCTTTTCTGCAAGATTCAGATCTGCGTGATGCTGGCACAGCGCCAGGAGGATGCAGAAGACAAAGACAGAAGAAAAGGTGGGAGGTCCACATCACATAGTGGTCAGAGTTGTCTTTCCTAAGCACTGAGACATTCATGGAGACCTGTAGCAGGAAATCATCAGTGGCAGCAACACAAATCTCCTTGTGACTGCCAGACCAACCAAACAAAACAAAGATTTTGTAGGAGAAACAATGTCAGCATATCATCTGAATCAGCACATTCAAATGCTATATTCAAAAAAAATATCATCACATCCACTTGATATTTCACCTCACAGTGCAATTTTCTTTTTAAGTTCAAAGCAAAATGTCCCCAATGGTATCCCTACCTTCTCTTCCACATCAATGGCAATAATCCAGTCTTTTTCCATCTCCTTAATAAAGCATGCATTCAACACCCATCTTGCACTAAACTGGATGAAGACAATGATTGCTGTTTCATTTTTTGTAATCCTGACTGTTGTGTCTCTCTTGCCTGAAGAAGACCTAAGAGGTCGCAATGCGTCATGTTTTTGTCTTGTGATTCGTTTGTCTATGTTTTTTTGGCAGTGCCTTAAAAATGATTTTTAAAATTTACACAAAGCGCAAAGTTGGACAAAACCACCCTTCTGATAATGAATTATTGCTGTACTATTCTTCCTTATCAAAAATCAATAATAGCAACAAAAAGGGAACAGACACTTGCCATAATCATCAGTCTTCTTTCGCTTCCTCATCATTATCTCTCACCCTTTTCTGTCCTCTGTGATTTGCATCCTACACTGTTACCAATGGCCACAAAAGAAGAAAAAAGGCATGAAACAGGATCCCATCTGACCACACCTACCAGTACTCAATCCAGTCTGGATCCTCCTCTGGCTTCTTGGGGACATAGCCTTTTGGCCGCTTGCTTTTGTCCTCAGGGGGGATGGGCTTGTCGTTTAGCTGTACACTTTCACCCCTCAACAAGTGAACCAAAGCCTGCACAGAGATAAAGGAGGGGCTTGTCGTTTAGCTGTACACCTTCACCCCTCAACAAGTGAACCAAAGCCTGCACAGAGGTAACAGAAAGTCAAACTTTACAAGTACAGACCAAGCCTCTCATGTCATGATGTATCTCAAATTACAGATCATGTTTCCTCCAAATAACATACTGGCCAACATTTGAAACAAATACACACATATCTCATCTTCCATCCCCCCTACCCCTTTCCCCCTCCCTCACACACACACACACACACACACACACACACACACACACACACACACACACACACACACACAGCCTCTGACCTCTCCATTGATGAAGTTGACTTCAGCCAGCATGCGGATCAGGTCTTTGTCGTACAGCGGCACCCCTTCCACAGGCGTCAGGGGACGACTGCCGATACGACTCCCTCCCTTCTTCTCTTCACTCTCCTCCTTTATGTCAGTACGGCTCCGCTCACCTTTAGGCCTGCCACCCACACACACACACATGGCAGATCTTCTGGCAACCTAACCACGACAATCACCACAGGCCTGCCACCCACACACACACCACATGACAGAGCTTTTGGCAACCTAACCACGACAATCACCACAGGCCTGCCACCCACACACACATGGCAGATCTTCTGGCAACCTAACCACGACAATCACCACAGGCCTGCCACCCACACACACATGGCAGATCTTTTGGCAACCTAACCACGACAATCACCACAGGCCTGCCACCCACACACACCACATGGCAGATCTTTTGGCAACCTAACCACGACAATCACCACAGGCCTGCCCCCCACACACACCACATGGCAGATCTTTTGGCAACCTAACCACAGCATCGCCAGTACCACACACACCCAACAGTATTCAGATTGTTCACAGTTCATCTCCATGGTGAGATGTGGAGATAAGCGGAACAGCATTCACCACCACGGTGCCCCCACGGCAGCAGTAGGTTCCGACCAGAGTGGTCTGCCAGGTGTGACAATGACAGTGCTGCAATGATTCACTGTGTGTGTGATCTTTGGCACCCAGGCCCATCCTAGATGTGGACAGTTTCACAAAGATTAGCACATATTCACAAAATTCCACGCTGGTGAGTCTTCAAGTTGCCCATGCGGTACAGCCCCGATGACTGTTGAACACTTTCTGCAGGACTGTCCTACATCAAAAGCTAAGAGAAGAGACCTGGCCTGCCAACACACAAACAAGGGAAAAGTTTTATGGATCACTAGTGGGCCTCCACTATACAACAGCCTTTGTCAGTGCCACTGGGATTCCTGTCTGAGTGAATGAAGAAGAAGACAGAGATCAGGCAGTAGAAGATCAGTGAGGACAGCAGAAGATCAGTGAGGACAGCAGAAAATCAGTGAATCAGTAGAAGAGAAGATGAAGACAGCAGAAGATCAGTGAAGACAGTAGAAGATCAGTGAAGACAGTAGAAAATCAGTGAAGACAGTAGAAGATCAGTGAAGACAGTAGAAGATCAGTGAAGACAGTAGAAGATCAGTGAAGACAGTAAAAGATCAGTGAAGACAGTAGAAATCAGTGAAGACAGTAAAAGATCAGTGAAGACAGTAGAAGTGTCAGTGAAGACAGTAGAAGATCAGTGAAGACAGTAGAAGATCAGTGAAGACAGTAAAAGATCAGTGAAGACAGTAAAAGATCAGTGAAGACAGTAGAAAGATCAGTGAAGACAGTAGAAAGTCAGTGAAGACAGTAGAAGATCAGTGAAGACAGTAGAAGATCAGTGAAGACAGTAGAAAGTCAGTGAAGACAGTAGAAAGTCAGTGAAGTGAGTAGAAAGTCAGAAGAGAGTAGATCAGTGAAGACCAAAGAGCCCTGTGATGTGTCTTTACAGAGCCCTGTGATGTCTGTCTTCTTTGATGTCTGTCTTTACAGAGCCCTGTGATGTCTGTCTTTACAGAGCCCTGTGATGTCTGTCTTTACAGAGCCCTGTGATGTGTCTTTACAGAGCCCTGTGATGTGTCTTTACAGACAGAGCCCTGTGATGTGTGTGTGATGTCCTGTCTTTACAGAGCCCTGTGATGTGTGTCTTTACAGAGCCCTGTGATGTGTGTCTTTACAGAGCCCTGTGATGTCTGTCTTTACAGAGCCCTGTGATGTGTGTTTTTACAGAGCCCTGTGATGTGTGTGACAGAGCCCTGTGATGTGTGTCTTTACAGAGCCCTGTGATGTGTGTCTTTACAGAGCCCTGTGATGTGTGTCTTTACAGAGCCCTGTGATGTGTGTCTTTACAGAGCCCTGTGATGTTTACAGAGTCTGTGACAGTCTTTACAGAGCCCTGTGAGAGCCCTGTGATGTGTGTCTTTACAGAGCCCTGTGATGTCTTTACAGAGCCCTGTGATGTGTGTCTTTACAGAGCCCTGTGATGTGTGTCTTTACAGAGCCCTGTGATGTGTGTCTTTACAGAGCCCTGTGATGTGTGTCTTTACAGAGCCCTGTGATGTGTGTCTTTACAGAGCCCTGTGATGTGTCTTTACAGTGTCTTTACAGAGCCCTGTGATGTGTCTTTACAGAGCCCTGTGATGTGTGTCTTTACAGAGCCCTGTGATGTCTGTCTTTACAGAGCCCTGTGATGTGTGTCTTTACAGAGCCCTGTGACAGAGTGTCTCTTTACAGAGCCCTGTGATGTGTCTTTACAGAGCCCTGTGATGTCTGTCTTTACAGAGCCCTGTGATGTCTGTCTTTAAAGGGCCCTGTGATGTGTGTCTTTACAGAGCCCTGTGATGTCTGTCTTTACAGAGCCCTGTGATGTGTCTTTACAGAGCCCTGTGATGTGTCTTTACAGAGCCCTGTGATGTCTGTCTTTGCTCCCTGGACTGACTAGCGGCACCTGTCCATAAAGGTCTGGCATGAAGTCTTGTAAGAAATCTGCCATCTACTCCTGTCTCCCATGCCCTGGAGTTCTGCACTACGTATATACACTGTGAAGATACAGGCATCGTGATGACTGCCAACCACCTTGGCAATGAAGTAAACACCACAAACTGATGGCTTGGAGGTCACTGGTTCAATACACGTCAAAAGCAAAACAGGCGACTGCAAAACTTTCCATCACTCATAAGCTCCTATGCAGAATGAAATCTGCCATGGGTGTACATGAGAACACAGGGACAACAGCTTTGCATCCTTCCCATTTATGCAGTTGAGAATGTTGCTGAAATCATGTGACTACATTTTGTTGCTGAAGTCATGTGACTACTTTTTGTAAGTACCTATGTCCTTCAGGATTGTCTGGGGGGGGGGGGGGGGGGGGGATGAGGTGAAGAGAATAACTGCATGGTGCACTCAAACAACCTAAAATGATGATCATCATCATCATTACTACTAATTAGCATTTCTTCTTGAACTGTTTCAAAATTTAAGTTTAGCCCCAACACTGACATTCATAAACTAACTCCACCCCACAGTGGCTTTAGAGAGTGCTATAACTGTTGGTGGTTTCACCCCCCCCACCCCCTCCCCCTTCCATGCCTGCGGTGCAGTTAGTGTCCAGAGTCTCAGGTACTGATGGAGTCACGGGGTCTGGCACTGACTGAGCCTAGTGATGGTGTCCTCTTCAACAGAGGGGGGAAGAAAGTCATTCATTCAGCCGAGCCTCACAACTAACCAACACCTGCTACGACTATGGCTTAAGTAATACTGATATATGTCATAAACACTGAACCAGAACATAAACTGCAGGGGACTAAGTTAACAAGTACCTAAAATGGAGATGTTATTCATACATAGGTTGACCTCATATGAAGGCGTGAATGACCATTATACATCGTTATAGACAAATACATGTATAACATACTACAAGTAGAGCAAAATGCAGATCAATGAACTGTCAAGAAGAAATTAACTTTATGAATCTGAATGCCTAATTTTAATGTTTTCATACAAAAACAAAGAAAACTTTTGAACTGCGCCAGTTGAGGTTTATGCCATCCATAGGGTAAACTAAAAATGGAAGGCTGTATCTTAAGTTTATGAATTTACATACAAATTATATAAACGCATGGAAACACATACATAAAAGCATGCACACACACACACACACACACACACACACACACACACACACACACACACACACACGCACGCACACACACACACATGTACACACTCTCTGACAGTTTTGCTTCCCATTCATTTTCACCAATGCTCTATCTTCTGTAAGACAAGGATCGACTCCTTAACAATGAATCAAATGCCTGGCAAAAAAGAAGACCACCAACACTCACGTGTCAGGCTTGGGGGCCATGTTTTTCCACCTGCTATCATCATACAGCAGACAGAATCGCGCCGCCACTCGGCACACGTCCCACACCTCCTGTTTGCGAGCTGTCTTTGCTAGGTCAGCCCACAGGCGTGCTCTACACAGAGTGTCAGCACACGAACATGACAAGCTATCAACTTCACTGCATTCACATCACTCTGGTAGTTAAAGGTAAGGGGGGGGGGGGGGGGGGGGGGGGGGGGGGAGCAATGATATACCAGCCTACAAAAAAAAGCTGAGAGTTCATTTCCCTCCCATACTACTTCTTTGTCCTCTTTCTTCTCCTCTTAACTAATCTCTCTCCTTTTCCTGTCTGTCTGTCTGTCTGTCTGTCTCTCTGTCTGTCTGTCTCTCTCTCTCCATCTCTCTCCTCTTAGATAGTCTGCTGCTTCCGCCAAAGTGACAGGCAGTGTCTTTTTTCCCAGAGTACAAATACAAAGAGCACCATTCAAACAACTGACCGCTGAGGAGCAAGCACCCTGCAGAGATAGTTTTCAATCACTCCAGTTAAACTTCTCCAAAAAACATATCAAGTATCTGCAGAGCAGTCTACCTGTTCAAAATGCACCAAAAAGGAAAATTATGTTGTTGTTTTTTTTTATTCCCGGGCGCATGACAATCAGTATTAGCATCATTGTTAACCATGATGAATCACTCTGATGAGAAAAACAGCTTTTAATGTTGTACCTTTTCTCTACACACACACACGTTCCAGCACACCCATACAAGCGCACGAATACATGCAAATATTCAGACAAACATACAGGCAAGTTATAAGTTAAAAAATTCCTGAGTCTGATACCTTTAAAAAAAAAAACCCCAACCTAAAAACTGTACCTTGCCTTCCCATTCCCCTTTCTCTTAAAAATCAAACTGTGGAATGAATGAAACCCTGCCCTATAAAATTTGGAACTATGGATAGAGATGCTCTTTGGAAAAAAAAAAAAAAACTAAAAAAAAAAACCGACTACTCATAAGTGGGGACCCCCAAACATACAAGTAACACAAGGCTGCTCTGTCTCTGACCATCGTGGGAGCGAGTGTTAGGTTGAAGATTCTCACCTTTCACGGTCGTCATCCCCTAGGCGCTTCAGGTGCCCCTCCGCTTTGCGCACGCAGCGGTTGAAGGCCCTGGCCTTTCCCCCCAGCTGTTTGATCACTGTCAGTGGACCTTTCCGCTGGGCTTCATCTACATCACACAGGGCACTGGATTACCTCCACACCAAGGGCATTCGATGGAGATGCATGACATTCAGTCTGTGGTTTCTTGGTTTGAAATCAAAACTTTACACAGATCTATGTTGCAGCAGTTTGTGCCTTATGACATATTATTCTTTTGTGCATGTATTTGATTGTGAATATCAAAAATGAAAATAAAAACAACTAGACTTGAACAAACTTCTGATTTTCCCAAACAAGCATATACATTAGATAATAAGTAAGTCATTATGTCATGAAGGTTACATCATATTAGTTTTTATGTACTTACACAGACTCTAACGATTTTACAAACAGCAGATAGTGTGCATTATCAAATTGTACACATAATTACAAATTACATCCAGATCCACAGCATACCGTGCATTAGGAATCTGACTTAAAAGAAAAAAAAAATTAAGACTTTGCATCAACAATGGCAATCAACAAAGCCAAAAGATAGATGTGGGAGATGGTGGAGGAGGCTGAGAAAGGAAGAATAAAAGCACCCAGTAACACAGACCGGCAGACTTAGTATAAAAAAAGGGGAAAGGAAAGAAATAACTTTAATACAGACCAAAAAAAGTACATTTTGTATAAAACAAGGGCACACAACTCTGAACCAACAACTCTTAGCTTCCCATCATCTTATAAAAAGCTGCATAAAAGTTTCAGAAGAACGAACGCAGAACTTCAGATGTATTCATGAAGAACTGTCTGTCAAAACTAAGCATAAAACTTAATCTTTGCACGCAAACTGACAAAAAAACTTCACATTTTCATTTGCCTGAAGTTGTGCCCCTTTTGTATAAGTGGAAGACATTGTACTTCTTTACAGTTTCATTTTCACTGCTTCTGGGCCTTTTTTTTTCCCCCAAGACAGAACTTGAGCACAGGTCATTACACAAAATTTCCCAAAATATCAGCCATCATGTGCTCAAGCTGAACACACACACACACACACACACACACACACACTCACTCACACTCACACACACACAAGAACCCAAACAACCTGCTCAGTCTACAAACAAAGTGACTATAGAACAAATATTGAAAATACAAGTAAAACATGACCCTTGACCCACACTTTTATCCCTCCCCCCCCCCTCCCTCCCTTTAAAACAAAAAGTGAAATAACAAATACAGTAGAGACAAGCCACACTGAAAAGGTGTTCTGAAAAAAAAAAAGAAGAATTCCTGAAAAAAAAAGAAAAAAAAAAAAAACCCCAACAATCCAGTTCAACAAGCGAGATTTTGAAATGCAATCGGATGTGGAACGCTGGAAAGATATTGTTCCATTCTGTTCATCAAACGACATTCTAAGTCCTGCTTTTGTGCTGAACTGACAGTGACAGTGGCTTCCTCAAGCAGGGGAGATAAAACGGCACAGAAATGAGAAGGGAGAGAACACAAATGCCCACCACCTATGCATCAGAAAGCAAGCATCAACAATGGTGCAACAGTGGTTTCATCTAACAGCGTTTGGATTTACTGAGCACAGGTCCAGTAAAACATAAAAGAAGAAAAAATGATTGAAGGTATAGCTAATCCACATGGCCTACACTGCAGATAATTGTATCTCTTAGGCCTGTGTGCTGCCTTGCCACGTGCTGAAAGCATATTTTGAATACTCTCCTGTCATACATGAACGTAAGCACATTTGCATTGTAACTATCATCCACCCACCAAGAATACTGAAAAAACAAAAATTCTAATAAACAGATTACAAATAATTGTCTAGGAAAATGAAGTCATACAATACAGTAAGACAATCCAAACGAACACACAGAACATATGAATATAAAACTGATGAGTCAATGCAACAGTCTGAACAAAAGGGACAGCATGTGGATCACCTCCCCTTGCCAAGCAAGGAGCACACAAAACCAGTTAACCCAAGTGAACCCCTAATTCACAACAATAATCACAACCACCATGACCGTCACCGTCCAAAGCAGCACAGGAAAAATCAGGTCTAATGTAAAGCAAGAGTGTTAATTAATACATGAATGAACTAATGACCATGCAGGTAAAAGCAATAAATTAAAAACAAAAATCAGGGGGAAAATGAAGTGCAACAAAAGGACACACAGCAAAATATATATACAAAAAAAGAAGAAAACAGAATAGAGTATCTAAAAAAGAAAAGAGCAAAATAAAATGTGGAACAGAATCTTCCACACACACAAAAAAATTATGACAAAAAATGTCTAGCTTGTGCTGGAAATGATTTCAAATCAAACCCAAAGATTTCTGCTTCCAAAGCCCCATCTCAGGAATAACCATTCTAGCGTGAAAAACAAGCACCAGAGAAAACAACACAAATGCAGAGGAAGCAACTACGGTCAAGGCTATCTGCTACAGAGAAAAGCAACCTGTACCACATCAGGTCAATACCTTCCTCAAGCTGGCTATTGGCTGAAAACAAATAAAGAATAATTCTAACAACATCAGACCCTGCAGCGTGTTTCCCATTAAGAAATAAGAACATTCTAGTCCAAACAGACCTGACAAAAAGTCTTTTTCAATACTGCTTCACATCAGTTAAACTGTCTCTCACATGAGCAGAAACTGTAGACATTATAATTCAACATGTACTATTGCAAAAAAAATAACTGACACAACAGACTTTTTAACAGTATACAAAAGGGGAGAAAACTGAATTCAGAACTCTTCTTCTTCCGTGCTTTTATCATTCATGTATGGACAGCAGCAAAGCTCAGATCAGAAAGTGGTGTAAGTAGATTGTCAAGATCCAGACTGAAGTAACAAACTACTGTTTAGCACTCCAATTTTGCCAACAAATACCATACTACAGAGTTAATTTGCTTCTGAATTACCTATTTTCCCTTCAGTTTGCCTAAACCTCTTTCCTGCCTGGTAATATCAGATGTCTCATTCTCTACTGTACCGCTAATTCGATTTCCACCTACTCCGCTTAAACACACTCCAAAAGGGTCAAGTTCATTTCATCAGAAAAATGAACTGAGTAAACTTCTCGGGTTAACAAAATTCGGGGTGGGTGCCAAACAGGACCAATGACATCATCAATGCTAAGCGAAGTTCTGGCATGTCTTGTGTGCACATATTGTTCTTGACTGTACATGTTTGGCCTGATGGCTCAAGAAAAATGGTGTTCCATATATGGACATGCCTGACATTGGTTTGAAACTGCCAATACATAACTGACTGTCTACCGATTTAGGTTGCTGATTAATCTCCCCACTACACCATCCAGTCTCTGCCTCTCATGGCGCTCAGCATGTACCACAGTGAGCACCAGTGTGCATCAGTCTGCCTCTCATGGCGCTCAGCATGTGCCACAGTGAGCACCAGTGTGCATCAGTCTGCCTCTCATGGCGCTCAGCATGTGCCACAGTGAGCACCAGTGTGCATCAGTCTGCCTCTCATGGCGCTCAGCAGTGAGCATCAGTCTGCCTCTCACAGCGCTCAGCATGTACCACAGCGAGTACCAGTGTGCATCAGTCTGTCTCTCATGGCGCTCAGCATGTACCACAGTGAGCACCAGTGTGCATCAGTCTGCCTCTCATGGCGCTCAGCAGTGAGCATCAGTCTGCCTCTCATGGCGCTCAGCAGTGAGCATCAGTCTGCCTCTCATGGCGCTCAGCAGTGAGCATCAGTCTGCCTCTCATGGCGCTCAGCATGTACCACAGTGAGCACCAGTGTGCATCAGTCTGCCTCTCATGGCGCTCAGCATGTGCCTCAGTGAGCACCAGTGTGCATCAGTCTGCCTCTCATGGCGCTCAGCATGTGCCACAGTGAGCACCAGTGTGCATCAGTCTGTCTCTCATGGCGCTCAGCATGTGCCACAGTGAGCACCAGTGTGCATCAGTCTGCCTCTCATGGCGCTCAGCATGTACCACAGTGAGCACCAGTGTGCATCAGGCGCAGCTATAATCCACGGTTCACTGACCTGTGAAGTCAGGTGAATACAAAATCATAGCTCTGTGACAGATCATGTTGTAATCCCCATCAGACACAAAGTTGGTTTTTTTTGCACTTTCAGCTTGCTACAACTAAAACTCAATCACGTTCAGTTGTGAAATCTACAAAATTAGGCCACAAAATCTCAAAAAGACAGCTGTAAGTTAAAAGTCTGAACAAAAAGTCAGTACCTGACATGGAAAAAAAATGGCAGTAAAACTAACAAGATTCTATCAACAAACAAACATGAACAGGATTTAAACTGTTTATACTACAAATATGTGTTATTTTGTACAGTACATATGTCTGATGTAACTACCACTACCCACAATCAAAGAGCAATACAAAAGAACATGACTTAGGCAGAAAAACCTGCTCTACATTTCATTCTAAACGTAAAGTCAACTTCTCCCAGACAAACCTGTAATTGTAAGAATGACAGGAACAGAAAGGTCTATCAAGATTAAACTGTTCACAGATTCTACTCAGTGCAGGCTTCACATCACACCACCTTCCAATGTAACGTCACCAAAGGTGAAGCAGAACCTCTACAGGAGGGGACTTCCTCATTAAGCTGTTAGAATTTCAACCTAATCATCTGAGCAAAAGGAACCCTGTCACATCATGGGATGCACTGGTTGCTTTTTGCTGGCCAGTGACAGAGGTGAGAAGCAAGGAAGGGAGGGTTTGTACCTTGGTGTCGCTCTCGCTGTCCAGCACCAGCAGAAAGGCGTCGGGGGCCAGAGCCTCCCCCGCCTTCACCAGCAGAGAGCGCTTCATGCGGATGGTGCCGGAGTCTGCCTTCCGCGCCTGTGCAGAACATGCGTAATGCAGTGGACACATCACTGGAAACCCTTCCTTATTCACAGTCCCTCTGTCAGGACTTGCTTTCTGGTACTATTCGTCTCTTGTTTGTGTTAACAGCCTCCACATGAAGACTCTCTCCCTTAAAGATGCATTGTTCAGAATTTCTGGAGGTCTTTATATACAGTTTCCACTATAATGACAACAGTTTCAATCATTAATTTGATGATGCTGATAATAATGACAAGGATGATATCAGTATCAGTTTCATACGATGGTATTTGCAGGAAGTGAAAGACTTTTTATGATGGGTACTATGTGTCCACACACACACACACACACACACACACACACACACACACACACACACACACACACACACACACACACACACACAGAGAGAAACACACACACACACACACACACACATGCAAGCACGCATGCACAGACACACACAGACACACACACAAACATTTGTACCACATCTACATGCATGTATGCATGCACAGTTACACATATAATAAGAAAGAAAGGAAAAGATGAGAGGAGAGAGAGACCTTGAGAGACTTAGAGAGAGAAAAAGGGAGAGAGCTAGGGGGGGGGGGGGGGGGGGGGGGGGGGAGTAGAACAAGGAGAAGAAAAAGACAAGGAAAGCATAGCAACATTTCAAGTGCAGCAAGCTCCTCAAACAAGTGAAATGGTCAACATCAAGAAAACAATATCATGATCAGTGGTCTTCTTAAACAATGTGTGCAGATATCTGTATGGCTAGTTGATGACAACTAACAAAAAAATAGAACCAAAACACTTAATTCAAAACATTGTGATGGGCGTGCTCTCATGATGCCCTGCTTGCAGGAAAAGACAGCAGGTCTGTCCATCGTTTGTATTGTATTATCTTCTGCTTATCAGTCGAAGCTATCCAGCAAGTGCAAAGCTTGTGCATTTCAAACAGTCTGTAAAATGATCAAACTCATGGCAGGCTCCAAAGAAAGGAATCCAATTCCACACTTTAAATCACTGAGATCAAAGACATTTTCTGTCAGTCAGGACGGACGCCAGCTGGATGGCTCAGTGACTTTCTGACCCCTTGCCAAACATCTTGCAGCTCTTGATGCTGAACCCAGTACTGTGCCTGTTCATATCCCCCTCTTCCTGAATTTAACATCAACCATCCACATTTTGCTGCCACTGAATTTGGAAGGAAAGAGCTCTAGTTACCACAGAAAAAGAACTGCAAGAAAACCGATCAATTGTATCATACCCTCTTCACACTGCTTATCAAATACCAGAAAGAATAAGGGGTTCTGAGCAAGAAAAATGTATGTTTCCCCAATCCATCTGTGCAAAGATCAAGTCCATTGTTGCGGTTCAGTCTTCACTATGTGCTGTACCTCCTCTGAAAGGATTTAATTATCATTCTAATCAACTTTTCAACAACAGCAACACTTGGTGGGATAGCTTCAATCAACAGTTGTCCGAGACTTGCATCTTCTTTCATGGCATTTGCACCCGTTTTGAAAGCATTATGCCAATTAGTACCATCTGCTTTACAAGCAGCACTCTTGGCAAAAATTGACGTCAAACCATGGTAGAATTGTATTGTAGACAGGTCTTCAATGAAGTCTTAATAAACCATGTGTGTGTGTACGTGTGTGTGAGCTTTGCCATTGAAAAATACTTGATTTTTTCATACCCTGTGATAGATATTTCTTTGGAAGTGGCAACTATAAAGAAAGTGACAATTTGCACCATCATGGATAAACTGTTACTACATTCATCGTCACTTGTTTCACTATCCAATGTCACAAGACTGGATTTGTGGCCTTCTGGAACAATATACCTATGACCACAAAATCTTTGTTCGTGAAAACTTTTCTTTAAAAGTGTGACACATTCTCATCATAAAGGTTCCAAAAAGGCACATATTTACTAAAGCATGTGACTGCATTAAAGTGCATCAAGATTTGAACATTCATATGCACACATGCATATGTGTACACACACAAGCGCATGCACATACACACACACACACACACACACACACACACACACACACACACACACACACACACACACACACACACATTTCCATGAACATCAGCTCACACATAAGTCCTTATGATAAAAACAGAAAAATAGTAAAAACAACTGTCAACCCACAACAGTGAACAAATGACAGAAAACACCCAATGAAAGAACATGCTGCTTTCAAATTAAACAAGCCATCAATAACAACAAAATCATTCCGCATATAACCCAGATGATTGTTTAAGGTGCTTTTAAAAAAAAAAATCATACACTGATGAAAAAAGAAGAAAAGCTGACTTCAATTTTTGTCAATGAAAAAAATATAAGCATACTTACTGTCTGACTAGGATTTTTGCTCTGAAAACCAGGTGGATGAAGAATGCTGAACGTTAAAAGATTTATCCCAAGACATACGTATGTAACAGATTTCTATTAACACAGACTTCCACAGCAACCATCTACAATGAAAATACAACTCTCCCCATGTGTCCTGTTCCCTGGGAAGATAAAGCTGTATGATAACTGATGTCCCTTTTTTCTTTTCTGATCGGAGTATGAAAGCTGGAACTGAACAGCAGATCTTGGGTGGAAACCCCTGGCTTTGGAGGACAAACGTTGTGGACAGCTTCATCTTAGCACCTCAGGCGAAGAATTAATAGCTGACAGTGTCACGTGGTAAGCCAGTGCATACGCTGGAAGACATGATCATCTCTTTTCAGTCATCACACACAGGGGACCTTGCTAGGTATGGGCAGGTGAACTGACAGGATTCTCTGTCCAAGACCTGTTGGGCAGAACAGAAGGCAGACTTCCCACAGTCTGACTACACAAGTCCTGGTTGAACAAAGAAGACTGGAACTGGCTGTAATGACTCTACCCTGTTGTCCATGATGAAAGATAGGGAGTTGCTGAGACCCTTGACAGCCTGCAACTCCCTCAGAGCAACATAACCTTTTGACAAAGAACACCTTAACAGACCCGAGGGAAGAACATGACGTGTTACCTGCTCTATGATCATGGCGGCTTGGTCTTCAGGTCTCTCTGGCTGCCGGTACAGCTGTGAGCGAAGTTCCAGCCGTCGCAGCATCACTTCCAGACGTTCTTGGTACACGTTGCCATCATCCAGCTTCAGAGCCTGCAGTGTTCAACAATCAGTTACCAAATGCTCTGACATCCAGTCCCGCACTTTTACCTTTTATACGCTGTCTCACTAGGCTTTGCAACACAGTAAAGTAACCCTGTATCACTCTTGATCCTGCTCTTTCACACATTATAAACTGTCTCAGTTTGCATTGCAACATGATAATGTAACCCTGTGCTACTTTTGATCTTGAAAGTCAATAAACTGTATCTGTAGACTTTGCGTCATATTAAAATAACCCTGGACTATCCTTGATATTAAACTTCCACT
>JADBJO010000647.1:115000-182500 GCA_016801955.1 Conus betulinus | reverse complement strand
TACACACAAGGCCCAGCAGATCTCATGATGACCCATACTACGATGCTGTACATACAAGGCCCAGCAGACCTCATGATGACCCATACTACGATGCTGTACACACAAGGCCCAGCAGATCTCATGATGACCCATACTACGATGCTGTACACACAAGGCCCAGCAGACCTCATGACGACCACAACATTGATGCCAGCCTGCAGAGAGCAGTAACTGGAAACGCTGACCTCTGGATGTCCTCCAGGGCCTCGGCGATCAGGGTCAGGGGCTTGCGGATCAGGCGCCGGAGGTTGGGCTGGGTGAGGGGCAGGCAGAGGTTCCACTGGGTCACGCAGCCCGCCTGGATCACGTTGGGGTCACCGAAGCGAATGGCGTTCATGATGGCCTCTTCGCATCGCTTGATGGCCTGCATTCTCAGCTGCCCCACAAAACATATCATGGGGGATTGAAAAAAAAAAGAAAAGAAAAGAGAAATTAGAGATTGCAAACCAAAAGATTAAAAAGGCACTGAAAGCAATAATGAAGGGAATGAAAAAGGAAGGAAGGATGGAGGAAAGAAAGAAACAAAGAGAAGGACAAAAATGTGAAACAGAGAATGACAAGCTTCAAATGAGCACCTTTCCTTGCATAATTACAACAAAGCATCAACACAGAATCAGTCTCTTCTTCATCAGTCTCAAACTACAAATCACAATAGATCATGTGTAAATGAATGAATTAATAACTAAAAAAAAAAAATGAAATTAATCAACATCAAGAAATACTGACAGAATATTAAAATAAGTGGACTCCAACACCCCCCCCCCCCCCCCCCCCCCCCCCCACACACACACACACACACACACACACACACATGTTTTTTTCAATTTCAGTGGAGTAATAAACCCAGCTGATCACACATGGACCTTCTGCTATTACCACACAGTGAAAAAAAAGTCATGTCCTGAATTTTTTTTTTTGACATCTGTATTGTATTTCCACAATTCATTCCAAAACATCTAAATACCAATATCCCTAAAACTGACAGAATTAGGCTATAGTGATAGCATCAGACATTCTTGTATAAAAACATGGCCATGCTATGAATAACACAATAAGAAATACCCGTATGGGTGAACAGCTCATGTCTTACTACCTAGTCACCAGATTACAACAACAACAACAACAGCAACAAAATAAAGTTGGCATATTGTAATTTGCAATGACTGAAACAAAAAAGGTCCCAGACTTTCTACAACAAAGACAGCTCAGTGGCCACAAAAATAAATGGATTGATGAATGCACAGTTTGCACAGTTCACAAGTAGATAAGTCAACTACAATCAAAAGAAAAAAGACTACAGCTCACATCAACCACAGGTTTCTGGTAGGACTCCTGCTTCTCCCCCAGGTTCTTCACCATCAGCAGACATTGCAGGAACTCCACTTGAAGGTAGAACCCTTGGTCCTACATTAAAAAAAACAACCTCTGTACGCATCCAGTTCTCTAATATTCTGCTGCTACATGTAAACATCATACATTTCAAGCCCCAGCCCTCTTCCCTCACTCTGCCACTTCCTTGCATTGGCCTCAGTCAGAGGCTTGTTTGGTGGTGTACACACGCTGGATCCTAAAGCCGTCACTGTGTTTCTTCAAATTCAGCACCAGTCTTTTGTTGATTTAACTCTGAGCTAAGCAGGAAACTTTGTTCATGATAGGTGCACACAAGCCAGAGCTTACTGTGTACCAGAAGGCCTGAGTGACTGGCCACCAGTTGCAGTGAGTATGAATGGATGCAGACGATTTCCAGTTAGCGGGCTGAGGCAGGATAAAATGTAAGACCGTTAACCTTTTTTCTGTACATCATCATTACCAGGTAATTACCCAGCTGCCCAAATCTATCTGTTTTGAGGGTAATTGTACATTTTGTTTACATACAAGTTATTTGTGAAGGTTTCAGCATTAAGACGCACCCTTTGCAGGATTGTGGTAAAGTGGAAGCGCCTGTCATTTGTAAAATGCTTCAATTTGAGCACTAAAAGTTTAAAAACTCGTATATTTTAGATCCTGTGTAGTACAATAATGAGTGACAGTGACAGGGAAGTGTCTGTTTCACACACCTGAAGATAATTTTGTGGCTATGGCTCTGTCAAATTGACAACAACATTCAGAAAGCAGTTTAAACTGTAAGGTCTGTTTGTGTTTACTTTCAAAACTTCACTGGCAACAAGTAGATGACCGGGAACAGGATAATCAGTGTCCTCTGAAAAGATTAATTCTGGATTTTCAGACTAAGTGACCAGAACAGTCAGTGAAATACATCAACAAACACACACAAGCTGCAAACTCTTTCCGCAACTACATTTCTATACAAAATTTGGTGTGCTTTCACTTGAATTTAGAAGGAAGTTTGTTTGTTTCTTCAAAACAGCACCTGAATTTAATAAGTTCATCTCGCACTCTTTGAAAGTAATTCAAGAAGTTAGGTGAATAACGAATATATATAAAAAAAATTTTAAAAAAAACATGGAAGTTAACAGGCTGAAGCGATTCATTTGCTAGAGTGTCAGGACCATCCAGACACCAGAAGTTTCCATATCTTCAGTCCATGCACATGCATTCATTTCCTGCCACCAGTACCTTGACATTGCAGGTCTTCATGTGCTCCACACAGTCCGAGGCAAGGTCTGAGAAACCCAGGTCCAGGCACAGATGACCCAACTCCTGTAGCAGCAATGGTCTGCCAACACACACACCAGCCAGCCATAGTAAACTGATGAATCTGTAGTCGATAAGGCTTTACAAGGGCATTTACTGGTGGTAAATAAATTTCTACTTTTAAAAATACCAGAAAAGATCTTTTGCTGCCAATGTTCTCATCAGAAAGCATATGAGTAATAATGTGGTTCCTTACCTATGTGAGTATGAAAATAACATAAATGTATAAACAATATCTGTTATGAAATACAATTACAAGCAGTCAGGTTCACTAAAAAGCTGCTACAGACTGCAATTAACAGAACATACATTCTCAGTATCATTATTCATTCTAGAATTCTACACCAATAAACATCTGAATTTACATCAAGCATAACACGGAATTTGCAATGATTATAAATGCAATGATTTGATGACGGACAATAACACAATACACATAAGTGTTTACATGATCACAGCTGTGCAATCTATTCTCTATCTCTGTTGTTTCAATGAACAAAAGGGTTAAAAAAAAAAATCACTGGTATACATCCCCTAATTTTGTTTAAAGTTTTCACACTTAAATAAGCAAAAAAAAAAACCCAAATATTTCATCAAATTAAAGAATAAAAGAACCATACTTTTTCAATGTAAAGTCTGCATGAACTCCTGAAAGTATTTTATTCATGTTAAAATGCTTTTAATTGCTCAATCAAAAAAATATTTGTATGTCACTGTTAAACTATGTTCCCATTGTATACAATTTCAGAAATTTGATCCTGTCCACAATCAGTACACATGTGCAGACATAATCCACAAAAATGAGACAACTCACGAGGGAGACCCAAAATATACAAAGGGAATCGTAAAGGACAAAAAAGACGAAATCATCATTAAACGTTCCAAGTTAATGACATCTTTCACATTTTGAAACAACCATATGGGTTTTATAGTTAATCACAAATGAAAACATACATGCATACCTAATCCCCCTTTAATATCATGTGCTACACACACACACACACACACACACACACACGCACACACACACACACACAGAGTGAGAAAAAGAGAGAAAAGGAGAGATTTAAATATAATCTTATTTCAAAGCCAAACACAAAAAGAGGAAAAGGAGCCAACAAATAAACAAAACCAAAGCGAAGTAGATGAGGAGAAGAAGAACAAGAAGAAAACAAACAAACAAAAAAAAAAAAAAAAGCAAGAAAGAAAGAAGAAGGAAAACTGAAAATAACACAAAAAGAAACAATCAATCATCTAAAATACTTTTAAAGTTAGGATGAACAAATACAAAATGCACAGTCATTAATAAATTTTGTCTTCGCACCCCAGAAAACAAGGTAAATAACAAAATGAAAGAAAATTGAAAGGGGATAAAATGAAACAAAATAAATTCTGTGACATTTCAACACTCTACTGGACACTTGGTTATGACAAAAGAGAAAAAAAAAAAAACACTATTTTGCAGGTGGTAAACACCATAGAAACATCAGCACCTTTCAAGGTCCTCACATTCCATACTGAAACACAAGTTTAAACACTTCTTTTTAAGAAGATGAATCATCTTTACAACTGATTACACCCTCTCTCTCTCTGTCTTTCACAACACACACACACACACACACACACACACACACACACACACACACACACACACACATGCGTACATGGATGCACATGCACACTCACATGCCATGCAAGTGCGTGCGCACACACCCAGACCCACACACACATACACATTCACACACACACAAGCATACATACACCAAAACAAACAAACACTCACATATATGTATATAACACACCTTCATATATATTCTCATTAGATATACCTTCATCTTGCACCACCATCACAGACAGATGTCCATATGAAACATTGCTAAGCAAACAATCCCATAGATTCAAATGTGGATTTGAGATTCTCTAACATATCATCTGATGTGACCTTTAGTGTGGCAGAATGTTAGACTGAAAATACACACACACACACACACACACACACACACACACACACACACACACACACAAGTGGATACAAAGCAAAAGAATGACAGACAGATAGACAAAACAAAACAAACAAACAAACAGAGCAAAGAAAGGCAAGAATGCAGGCAAGAAGGAATACCCTCACACTGACTATGATAGTACAGAATATAATACTAACAGTGACGGACTTGAAGACAGACACACAGACAGAGAACAACAAAGAGACAGGAACACAGACATGCAATCAAGCAAAAACAAATCCTCACATCAACAAACAACAACAGCAACAAAGAAAAGTGATCCTGGATGAGCTGTGTAAGCATAATGCCACTGACAGGCATGAGACATGAGCCAGTGAAATAAACAGAAAAAACCCCAAGTAAAACAGAGGATCCAGAGACAGCTAGGGGGAAGGGGGCAGGGAGAGGCGGAGGAAAGAAGGCTGGAGGTGAGGCTGAGGGGGGAGGACAAGGGTAGGGCAGCAGAGCATGCAACCTGTGTAACAAGAAAATGGAAACCCCGAAGAAAAAAAATCTATCCACAGACCGTTACACTTTACAAGAAAAAAAAATCAATGAGTCAAAAATTTTAACACGAAAGAACACAGATTCTGAGATTGGCCCAAACTTCATTGTTTGACAAACTTCAAATCTGGTCAATGGGAAACTGGGCCTGCGCTAAAACAAAAACAAAAAAATTGCAGTCCTCTCAGTGTGTCAAATGTAGAAAACTACTATGAATTTTTTTTTTTCAAGTAAAGCAAATCCTTCACGGACTAGGCAATTTCTCGTGCCTATTCTCATCCAGCGTTATCACAGAAACAAAGAAATATTTATAATCCAAAAGTTTACAGGTTCCTTCACAAAAACAGTTTTGGTTTATTTAAAAGCAGGATAGTGAGACTGTTAAAGTAATTTTCCTTTTGACTGAAATCAAATATGCTTCCAATGTCGATTATTATTTCATAGAATAATCCCTGTCTCAGGTCCAAGCATGACAATGCTCTTGTCAGCAAAACATTTCTTTCATTGACACATTCTGGCATCACTGATTCCTAGTCACTCTGCCAGGAACTGGACAAGTCTTTCATATCAGTGTCTATTCCTTGGCTGTCATGTCCGGAACTGGAAAGATCTTTCTCATCAGTGTCTATTCCATGGCTGTCATATCAGGAACTAAAAAGATCTTTCTCATCAGTGTCTATTCCACGGCTGTCATATCAGGAACTAGAAAGATCTTTCTCATCAGTGTCTATTCCACGGCTGTCATATCAGGAACTAGAAAAATCTTTCTCATCAGTGTCTCTTCCCTGGCTGTCATGTCCGGAACTGGAAAGATATTTCTCATCAGTGTCTCTTCCCTGGCTGTCATGCCTAGTCACTCTGCCAGGAACTGGAAAGATCTTTCTCATCAGAGTCTATTCCCTGGCTGTCATGCCTAGTCACTCTGCCAGGAACTGGAAAGATCTTTTTCATCAGTGTCTTTATCCTTTCACTGCTTCAGCATAAAACATGGCAATGCTTAAGTCTATGTGGGACACACATGGGTACCCTAGCACATGGGTCATCAAGCTCAAGAGATCAAACAGATTCGTTTGTTTACTCCAGTGAGCCAGAAAAGCGACCATTTCATAGGAACAAATCATCAACAAAAAAAACAAGCGTATCTCAAAATGTTGATGATATACAAATTCTTTAAAAAAAAAAAAAGAAAGGGACAGAAGAAAAAAAAAATCACCTGTTTCATGAAAGACATTTCTTACACTGAAAATAAAGGTTAATTAGTTCACAGACCACAAATGTACAAGAAGGACGGCTCTCTTCAAACCACTTGAGAGATATATACCCTAAAATGCTGGAATTTAGGCGTCTACAAATTTCAGGCATCTACAAATTTCAGGCATCCACAAATTTCAGGCATCTACAAATTATGCTGCTTGATGAAATTCTTGTCAGTTTGCAGACCACAAGTGGGCAGAGACGAAGGTTTTATTCTGATGTAAAAAAAAATAACGGAACAAGGCTAGCGGCCAGCAGCAGCTCACCTGTCAGCAGCACTATCAGAAGTCAGCTTCTTGGAGGTGGTGGTAGGAGTTGGGGTTCTTCTTCCAGTTTTGGAGGCACTCTTCCTGCTCAGCAAACATATCACAAATGACTCAAACACTGGGAAAAAAAACACACAACTATGGAACTTACAATGAACATGGGTGGACAAACGCACTGTTAATGGTTCAAAAACAAAAGAAAAAAATTCTAAGCAAGCAAGGATTTTGCGCTGTAAATGAAAAGAAAAAAAAAAAAAAAAGATGAAAAAAATGTTAGGACAAAACTCCATCAACATGTGTCATGTTAATTTCACCAAAATTGGAAGCAAAGTGTTTCAGCGATGACATCGATCATGGTAACAAAGAGAACATCACTTACTAAATAACTGCAAAAGCTGATCTAGCAGTTTTGATGTCAAAGACTTCATTGAGAAAACTGTGCTTGAGACAAAAAGTGGTCTTCCACCACTTTTATTTTTAATCTTTGATAAAAAGTTCCAGTGGCTTGTTTAACTTTGTTGTTGTTGTTGTTGTAAATGCTTTCAGGTTGTTTTCAGACTAAACTGGACAGAGTGAGGTATATCACATTTATTCCCCCTCATTCCCAGTTTGCCATATTTATCCAAAAGAGGAGCTGGAAAGATGAGTGCACAGGCATAATGAATATTTTTCATTTCTATATTTGCATAGGTATTCATGAATCACTGGTCTTTCTATGCCTGTGCAGTACATGTGTAGTAACAAACAGGCATACATTTTATTCAGCAAATGTGCGGAACAATATGGCTATTTCAAGGCCAATAATCTGTATTACAAATTTGATCACTGACAGTTGTCTGCAGCTGGCTAGCCCCAAAAAGAGAAGAGGCTGCAAGGTGGCATAAAACATGACGCAGCTCGCAGTCAAAGAATTTTTGCGAAATGTAGTTCAGCTTGATTTACATTCATTTGATCACATTTACCTATTAGTCTTCACAGATTATAGCTTTCATGTCACACTACTTATGCAGCTACTGTGCCAGATAGTTCTACATCCTCACACCTACATCCTCAGTGGACTTAAAGAAGCAAAGTGAAGTAAAATGCTTTACACTATAATATTTATATTTCATAGTCTACTGTCTGCAGATTCTTTTTTAAATCATCAACTGTGGGCTCTGTCATGAAACATTTTTCAAGTCCTGCTTCATTAATGACACAAACGTATCTACCTCAACTCTATCATAGAACATTTATCAGTCATAAAACATTTCTCAGTGCTGCTTTAAGACAAAAATGTATGTACCTCAAACTCTACCATAGAACATTTCTCAGTCATAAAACATTTCTCAGAGCTGCTTAATGACACAAACGTATGTACCTCAACTCTATCATAGAACATTTCTCAGTCTTTTCTCAGTGCTGCTTAATGACACAAATGTATGTACCTCAACTCTATCATAGAACGTTTCTCAGTCATGAAACATTTCTCAGAGCTGCTTAATGACACAACATATGTACCCTGTGCTAATGTCACATAGCAGTGTGAGTGTGATGTTTGGGGGTTGAGAAATTGACTTTGTAATGGTTGTTTCTTTTCTGCGTGAGAACTACAAAAAATAACAAACACGCCCACCTTCACCACGTGGGCAGGGAAAGCCGATTCACTCAAAGTGAAGCATGAAACAAAATCAGATCGAAGAGTATGTTCATTTTTTTCACTATTTGGACCTCAATTTATGTCCATGTCCAGACCATTTGCCCTGGACTGTTTGGACCTCAATTTATGTCCTGGGCCAGATCATTTGTCCTGGACTGTTTGGACCTCAATTTATGTCCTGGTCCAGACCATTTGTCCTGGACCGTTTGGGACCTCAAGTTATGTCCTGGTCCAGACCATTTGTCCTGGACTGTTTGGACCTCAATTTATGTCCTGGTCCACACCATTTGTCCTGGACTGTTTGGACCTCAATTTATGTCCTGGTCCACACCATTTGTCCTGGACCGTTTGGACCTCAATTTATGTCCTGGTCCACACCATTTGTCTGGACTGTTTGGACCTCAACGATATCCTGGTCCAGACCATTTGCCCTGGACTGTCTTGTCTTTTGGACGGGATGAATTCAGATCCACACCAAATGGTTCAAAACTGGGTCACAGACATGTATGATAATACATAACTGATCTTCTGACAACCATTCCACCTGAGACTGCTTGTGGTTCGTTACCAATTTACAGCCATTCTGCCCCATTCCACTCGTCAAGGCTCACCTTCCATTTCATTTCCGTACAGTTTATTTGGGAAGTTTTCAATGTTTTAGACAACACTTTGTGGTGAAAGTGGCTGTGATTTACAAAGTACTTTAATTTGCATTTTTTTTTGTTGGGAGACTAAGTCTAACTTTAGGTAGCAATATACTTTAATTTGGTTTAAAAAAAAACAAACAAACATTTTTTAGCTCATGCTGAGAGTGACAATGAGAGACAGTGGTAGAGGACCATCCATTCAGTGCAACTGAAGACACTTCAGTGACTCTGGCACTGCTGAATCAATTATGGATGCTCAGAAAGTGGAGTAGCCTCAACAGGTCGTCTGCATAAGCTTCAAACTTTAGTGGATTTTCAAAATGACAGGGAATGACCACAATGGTCTGTTATAAACCTTAACAATGCACAAACAGACAATCATACAGTAAGCTACATCCGCTAGAAAATTCTGACACAAAATTCTGCATAATCTGGTATTTTTGTTAAAAAGTAACCAGGTTTCCAAAGTTCAATTCAAAATCATTTGGTGTACTATAAAATTAAACTGGCCTCTGTGAAAACCTAAACAAACTGACAGTTGGTAGTTTTAAGGTTAAAACAAACTTGTGCTCTCTTTCTGTCAGTCTCTCTCTCTCTCTCTCTCTCTCTCTTCTTGACATGCCCCTAAAAGTTAGCATTTGACAGTACTCACCTTGAGGTATTCCCTCCAGCGTTGCCTCCTTCTTCACCAGTGGGAGAGATGCTGTGAGCACTTGGGGAGCGTCGCCCTGACACGTTCTTGCTGTCTTTGCGAGACAGACGCTCCATTGACTGAGAGGTTGTCACACCAGACCGTGTGACACCAATCTGGGTCAGGATAGCTGAGATGTCCATGTAGTATTCTCTTGATTCCTCTTGTTCCATGGAGCTTTGAGAAGAAGATAGGGTTTGGGGAGCAGAATTGTGAATGTCGTTTTCGTTTGTTTGATTTCCATACGCTAACTACATTATATGATGGAGAAAAGAATGGTGGCATAACCGTATCTCCAATGATATCAGTAAAAGACCGCACTTAAATGTATTTATCAATTCCTTCAACAATAAAAGTTTCACAGAAAAACAATAAATCATTAAAAAGTTACTTTGCCTATCAAACAAATATATATGCGCGTGTACACACACACATGCACATACAGACACACACACACACACCACACACACACAAACCACACATACATGCAAGCATGCACACACACACACACACACACACACACACACACACACACACACACACATTTTTTTCAGTTTGTGGTTAACCTTCGTAATACACACACACACACACACACACACACACACACACACACACACACACACACACACATTTTTTCTTCAGCTTGTGGTTAACCTTTGTAACACACACACACACACACACACACACACACACACACACACACACACACACATCTACTTTGTGTGTGACACAGACAAAGAAAGAGAAAGGGAGAGAAGCAATGAAAAAAAAGACAGAGGGGGGAGATAGAGAGATGGAACAAAACTGTTAGAGGAAAACACAAATCCACTAAAAAAAATATGACAGGGAGAGAGAAAGAGAACAAGAAGATGGGGCAGGGGTGGGGGAGAGAGAGAGACAGAGACTGAGACAGAGACAGAGATAGACACAGAGAGGGACAGACAGACAGAGACACACAGACAGACAGAGAGGCAGAGAGAGAAAGACAGAGACAGAGCGAGAGAGAGAGAGAGAGAGAGAGAGAGAGAGAGAGAGAATAAAAATTCACTTTTTCAGTTTGCAGATCTTGTAGAAGACGGACAGTTCTGGAGATGTCTTCACATCCTTGTGCAGCTTGGAGGACTCCACCAGCTGGTTGCGCACCTGCCAAGTCATCTATCACATCAGCACTCTGAAACCCTTAGCACTGTCCACTGCAGGAAAAAGACTACCTGCCAAGTCATCCATTATGTCAGCACTCTGAAACTCTTGGCACTGTCCACTGCAGGAAAAAGACTACCTGCCAAGTCATCTATCACGTCAGCACTCTGAAACTCTTGGCACTGTCCACTGCAGGAAAAAGACTACCTGCCAAGTCATCTATCACGTCAGCACTCTGAAACTCTTGGCACTGTCCACTGCAGGAAAAAGACTACCTGCCAAGTCATCTATCACGTCAGCACTCTGAAACTCAGGCACTACTTGGCACTGTCCACTGCAGGAAAAGACTACTTGCACTGTCCCACTACAGGAAAAAGACTACTTGGCACTGCACTTCCACTGCAGGAAAAAAAAAGACTACTTGGCACTGTCCACTGCAGGAAAAAGACTACTTGGCACTGTCCACTACAGGAAAAAGACTACTTGGCACTGTCCACTACAGGAAAAAGACTACTTGGCACTGTCCACTGCAGGAAAAAGACTACTTGGCACTGTCCACTGCAGGAAAAAGACTACTTTGGCACTGTCCACTGCAGGAAAAAGACTACTTGGCACTGTCCACTGCAGGAAAAAAACTACTTGGCACTGTCCACTGCAGGAAAAAAGACTACTTGGCACTGTCACTGCAGGAAAAAAGACTACTTGGCACTGTCCACTACAGGAAAAAGACTACTTGGCACTGTCCACTACAGGAAAGAAACTATTTTTTTTCCCCACCAATCCCTGGTACCATGGTGGTTTATGTCATGGATGGATGGCTGAAAAGGTCGTATGTTCAATCTCTATCAAAATCTCAAATCTCTGTGAGAGATATAGTACGGTACTGTTGAATACTGTACAGTACTGCATCGCATTATGTTGTATTGTTTTATATTGTATCGTGTTACACTGCATTGTTTTGTTCTGTTGTGTCATCCAATATTGTATCATTTTCTTGTACAACAGATTTTTTTCAAAATATTTGGTTTGAGGACATTTGTCAACACAACAAATGACTATAAAGAAACACACTCAAACACTGAAATATATATATATATGCACACACTCCTACCACTGCTTTCAAGGACAATCACAAGCACTCCACCAAAAAAGCAATAATACAGGCACAGACTGACAAACTAACCATACCTTTGATTCTGAAACTGCAATTTAACTGCTAAAGCTCAGGCCTGTTTACCCATATAATTTTGCCATAATTTTTAACATATGCTTGATGAAAATACAAGAAGTATGATGAATTATGCAAAAAAAAAAAATAAACAAACAAAAAATTTGAGACATAGTTCTTGAGTGGTAATTGTTACACACAGAGTTTAATCAAGGTGTTATTTTGGTGTGCCAATTTGTGGCCTTGACCAAAGAGCAATAACTTTTGCTTACTCTCATGCATGAAATGGCATCAGGCAGTCTGCTCCTACAACATGCTAATACACAGTAACAATGGTGGTGATTATGTGGCTCTGATATACTGAAAATACTGGCAAGAAGGCATGAATTTGTGCCAAAGAATGCTGATGAATCAGATTTGAAAGTAATTTGTGTTGGAAGAACCTTTTATTTTTCTGTAGTTGCCACATGATGAGGTGTACCTCTACCTTATCTTTGTGAGCACATGATGGTAGATGAAAAGGAGACATACATCCCTCTACCACCACTCCCACATTTGTTTTAGTTGAAAGTACACTGACAGCCATTTTGGGGTAAACAGGTCTGATAGTTGTCCGTTTGTCAATACAAAAGCAAAAAAAAAAAAAACCCACATGTCCTCTACTTTCATACACTTTTATTCTACCACAAACAATCCTCAAAGAATAACTTACAGATAACTCACCATAAGACCAAAAACTTGTTTGTACAACTGAGGCACATTCTGCTTGATGAATGAGGCAGCAGCTGTGGCAATGTGAGAAGCGTCATTTCTCCGTCCTGCATCCAGGTGACACTCTATCAGAGCTCTGCAACGCAGGGTGAAGTGAATGCATTTTATCAATGAAAAAACAAACATGCAGATGGACCTGTCCCTTCAGCTTGGAAAGACTCAGCTAAGATGCGCACAGGAAGCAGTTCAGAGCAGAAAACCTGGAGGGAAAAAATCACACATGTACACACACACACACACACACACACACACACATTTTTTCTTCTTCTTTTACCCCTCCCTTAAACACTGTGGGAAGGCATTGGGGCACCTCACTGAACACCAGTTCACCAGGTTCCTCCTGTTCCGTCGCTTGTGTGCCATGACCTGGGTCCCTGCAAATGATTTCCCTGTCCTCTCTGCAATGCTGTCAGTCCATCGTCTGTTTCTCCTGTCCTCTCTCTGCAATGCTGTCAGTCCATCGTCTGTTTTCCCCTGTCCTCTGCAATGCTGTCAGTCCATCGTCTGTTTCCCCTGTCCTCTCTGCAATGCTGTCAGTCCATCGTCTGTTTCCCCTGTCCTCTCTCTGCAATGCTGTCAGTCCATCGTCTGTTTTTTCCCTGTCCTCTGCAATGCTGTCAGTCCATCGTCTGTTTCCCCTGTCCTCTCTGCAATGCTGTCAGTCCATCGTCTGTTTCCCCTGTCCTCTCTCCGCAATGCTGTCAGTCCATCGTCTGTTTTCCCTGTCCTCTCTGCAATGCTGTCAGTCCATCGTCTGTTTCCCCTGTCCTCTCTGCAATGCTGTCAGTCCATCGTCTGTTTTCCCCTGTCCTCTCTCTCTGCAATGCTGTCAGTCCATCGTCTGTTTTCCCTGTCCTCTCTGCAATGCTGTCAGTCCATTGTCTGTTTTCCCTGTCCTCTCTGCAATGCTGTCAGTCCATCGTCTGTTTCCCCTGTCCTCTGCAATGCTGTCAGTCCATCGTCTGTTTCCCCTGTCCTCTCTGCAATGCTGTCAGTCCATCGTCTGTTTTCCCCTGTCCTCTCTGCAATGCTGTCAGTCCATCGTCTGTTTCCCTGTCCTCTCTCTGCAATGCTGTCAGTCCATCATCTCTTTTCCCTGTCCTCTCTGCAATGCTGTCAGTCCATCGTCTGTTTTCCCTGTCCTCTCTGCAATGCTGTCAGTCCATCGTCTGTTTCCCCTGTCCTCTGCAATGCTGTCAGTCCATCGTCTGTTTCCCCTGTCCTCTCTCTGCAATGCTGTCAGTCCATCGTCTGTTTTCCCCTGTCCTCTCTGCAATGCTGTCAGTCCATCATCTGTTTTCCCTGTCCTCTGCAATGCTGTCAGTCCATCGTCTGTTTTCCCTGTCCTCTCTGCAATGCTGTCAGTCCATCGTCTGTTTCCCCTGTCCTCTGCAATGCTGTCAGTCCATCGTCTGTTTCCCCTGTCCTCTCTCTGCAATGCTGTCAGTCCATCGTCTGTTTCCCCTGTCCTCTCTCTGCAATGCTGTCAGTCCATCGTCTGTTTCCCCTGTCCTCTGCAATGCTGTCAGTCCATCGTCTGTTTCCCCTGTCCTCTCTCTGCAATGCTGTCAGTCCATCGTCTGTTTCCCCTGTCCTCTCTCTGCAATGCTGTCAGTCCATCGTCTGTTTCCCCTGTCCTCTCTGCAATGCTGTCAGTCCATCATCTGTTTTTCCCACTTAATCTCCGTCTTTCAACAGTCCCTAGATTGGTTTAACATGGTCATAAACTCTTCTTGCATGGCCATGCCCATGAGTTGTCTTTTCCTACCTGATGTCAGTGGACCTTCACATGATCCAGTGTGCTGCTTGATGGTTTGAAGCACTTGTTGATGGTGATGTCATCAGTTTATCTGGTGTTCAGCATATTGCAGCAACATCTCATTTCAAAACACTGGATTCTCCTTTTCAGAGAAGATGGAAGGCACCAGGGCACACCGCATTCCGATTTGGTGTTCCATGGAGATATTCTGATCCTCCCATACAAGTTTTAATGTGGACAGTGCTGTGGTTGTCTCTGCTGGCTGGCCTTGACACGATTTCTGGACTGTGCTGTGGTTGTCTTTACTGGCCTTGACACAATTTCTGGACTGTGCTGTGGTTGTCTTTGCTGCCTTGACACGATTTCTGGACTGTGCTGTGGTTGTCTTTACTGGCCTTGACACAATTTCTGGAATGTGCTGTGGTTGTCTTTGCTGCCTTGACACGATTTCTGGTTTTAATGTGGACAGTGCTGTGGTTGTATTTGCTGGCCGTGACAGGATTTCTGGTTTTAATGTGGACAGTGCTGTGGTTGTATTTGCTGGCCGTGACAGGATTTCTGGTTTTAATGTGGACAGTGCTGTGGTTGTATTTGCTGGCCGTGACAGGATTTCTGGTTTTAATGTGGACAGTGCTGTGGTTGTATTTGCTGGCCTTGACAGGATTTCTAGTTTTAATGTGGACAGTGCTGTGGTTGTCTTTGCTGGTCTTCACAGGATTTCTAGTTTTAATGTGGACAGTGCTGTGGTTGTCTTTGCTGGCCTTGACACGATTTCTGGTTTTAATGTGGACAGTGCTGTGGTTGTCTTTGCTGGCCTTGACAGGATTTCTGGTTTGGATCCCTCACTGCTAATGATGGGTCCCAGGTAAGTGAATTTTTGAACAGTCTAGTTTCTGACCATGGGCATTTATAACAGCAGTGATGGTGGCAGTGTGGCTGGCTGTCAAATTGGTTTCCCTCAGTGCTGATTTCCATACCATACCTTGTTCATCTTTTCATCCAGTTGTACAAGCTCAGTGAGTTCTTCATGTCATCAGTAAATCGAGTGTTTGCGATGGTTCCTCCCCTGTTGCAGACTGTTCTTACATGATCTTCAAGCGCATCAGCCATGATGCATTCCAGGAATATGTTGAAATGAGTGGGACATAGAAGGCAGCCCTGATGAACTCCTGCTGGAGAATGGAATCATTCTCTAATAGCACCCTCCATGAGCGCTACACCAATGACTTGTTGGATGGTGCTGATAAGCTTTTGTCCAATGTCAAATTTCTCCATTGTGGCCCACAGTGTCTCCTGCCAAACAGTTGAAAGCCTTCTTAAAGTCAATGAAGATGTATGTAGCAGAACTCCCTCTGGTGCTGAAGATGTTCTTTGGAAAGGGTGCATAGGTTGAAAATCGGTCTGATGACACTTCTGGCTTTGCGGTGTCCAGCCTGTTCTATAGCAAGGATGCTTACTGCTTGTGGGTTGCAGTCTATTCAGCATGATTTTGAGCTTTACTTTGCTGGTATGGCTTTCCAACCTTACAGTGTGATAGTTCTGGCTGTGTTGGAGTTTTCCTCTCTTGTGTGAAGGGTGATGATTAGCGATGGAGTCCATGGCATGAGCCGCTCCCCAGTGTGCCAGATTTTGTTGCCAATGGCAGTTAGAATATGAATTTTTAGCATCTCCACCATATTTCAAGAGTTCTGCATGGGATGTTGTTGATGCCCTGCAGCTTCCCACATGTACACTTGCACACCTACGATCCCACCCCTAACGTTGTTGAAATGCAGTGAAGAAGTTTGAAAGCCAATCACACTTATATCCCAACAACAACAACAAAAATCCTCTGCTCTTTCCAACCACAGAAAACAGTTATTTTCACAGACTTGCATACTTAATCTTTTCACTCATGACTAACATCATTTCTTCTTTGTGCATCTGATTTTTGTTTTATTTCACTGTTTGTGGGTATTCTGACCTCTGCAGAGACGGAGAACCTAAAAAAAAAAAACCTTTACTATTTCATCAGTATAGTAGTCAATTATAGCTGGGTGTACCAAATGCCTGCCCTATCAAAACACTCTTTTTTTCCTCCAGCAGAAGCAGCTTCTCTCTATCATTTACTCTGTTCTAAACAATGACAACTGTATGGAATGCATTCCATCTTTCCCTCAACTTCCAATAGCTTTCCTTTTTCCATGAGTGTTTGCACACATATGCATGTGTTTGTGTGTCCATATGTAAAAAAAAAATGTTGCATGTAAACACACACACACACACACACACACACACACACACACTCACACACACTCACACATACACATACACACACACACACACACACACACACACACACACACACACACACACACACACACACACACACACACACACACACACACCCCACACACACACACACACATATGCATGAGAAAGAAAATGATAAAATCATGATAGAGAGAAATGTATGATGACACAAAGGTCAGGACTGTGTCAAAAGGGTGTAGCGGGGAGGGGTGAAGAAGGGTAAAGAAAGCAAGCATGTTACTTAAAATACTATGCTTCAAGTGGTATATTTCTAATCTTGCATAATGTGTCATGTTCAAGAGCATATACTGTACCCAAAACAAACAGCACACAGTATGGTGTTGTTTGCCCATTGCATTGTACTGTGGTGGATCTGGGCAAACCATGCACAACAAAGTGAGGAGACACATCAATGCCATCACAGCACTCACATCATGAGCTGTGCTCTCCACTCATAATCTGTATCCTCAATGTCGTCCAGGGCCTTCACCACCTGGTGGAGACTGCGAGCCAGGTACTGGCGGTAGTTAGGTTTGAGGAAAGGACGACAGAACTGCCAGTAAAGCACCGACGCATTGTAGACTAGAAAGTGGTACCTGCACACACAGCAGAACAAACAGAGAACACTTTGTAGACTAGATTACACAGTACCTGAAGATAAGATCGTCTTTGTTTCACCTGAGGAGGACCTAAGAGGTCGAAATGCGTTGTGTGTTGTCTTGTGACTCGTTTGTCCACGTTTCTCTGGGCGGTTCGCTGACATTTATTTAAGATTTGTTTAGATTTCCAAAAAATGGGACTCGGGTAATAGAATTTCAAAACTTGAAACAGGTAAAAATTCTCTTAATTTTTGAAAGTTACACCTTTCACATGCCTGAAAATAGAATGAAAAAGATAACTTGTATTATACTTTTTCTGATGACATGAAAATGATCAGATCACCCACTGATAAGTCAGTTGTGTTGCTGGACATCAAAAATGTCTGCAACATTACAGTAATGCCAGACCAAGGGTTGTGAAACTGGGGCTTTCTGGAACGCTGGATGATATCACTAAGATGATGTTTAAAGTCAGCAGTTCTGTCAGTTTGTAAGTGAAAAATGAGGTAGAGTTTTTCATGTCTCTCATCACATCTGACACCAGCTCGTGTTTTGTACTTTATGGTGTATTACGTAAACATCCACTGCAGCTACTAAGGAACATAAAAAACAAGTCAGCCTGCTCATTTCAAAGAAAAAGTAAGCATGCACAAGCAGTCAGTGAATCTTTTGTTCATTTAATTCGGAAACAATGGACAAGGGTCATTTGTAACACTTTTCTGTATGGACATAAAAAGAATGGTGGATCTTATTTTTTTCTAACAAAAGTAAGCATAAATGCAATAAAAACATGAATAAGATCAGTTTCAAAAACAAACAGGATGGCCTAGCCATACTTAATCATTTTTTTAAGTCAATCAAATATGAAAAATAGAAGGGAGAATCCCTTACACACAGGTGCTTTGGTATATAATGAGCAGTCCACATGTTTGCGGACAACCCTAAGTGCTCATGGAACAACTTGATATTGAATTTTAAACAGATCAGTTCATAAACAATCAAGAAAGCTTTTCACAATGCTACCGTCTGACTGACACTGACACAAAAGTTTACAAGGTTTACAAAACAAATCGGAAAAGACAGCTTCACGGGAACTGTATCGTGTAATGTACATATATGTAGTCAAATATATCATTCAGCATAATAAACCGTTATTTTTTTTTTTTTATCTTTAAGCACTACAGATTATCCAGTTAGGCCATATTTTTGTTTATTTTCTGCTTTCTCCTTATGACATTTAATTCTCTTCCTATCCCCCTTTGTGGATTCCTTCCATTTCTTTTATTATACTTTTGCTTCTTTTCTGCTTTCTCCTTATAACATGTAATTCTCTTTCGATCCCCCCTTTGCAGATTCTCTTCATTTCTTTTATTACACTAGGTGATCTCTCTCTCTCTCTCTCTCTCTCTCTCTCTCTCTCTGTCTCATGTTCATGTTGACAACTCAATAAAAAAAAGGTCATTTCAAAATGTCTTCAATCACCAATTTGTGTGACGGGACATTAATTAGATGTGTGTGTGTGTGTGTGTGTGTGTGTGTGTGTGTGTGTGTGTGTGTGTGTGTGTGTGGGGGGGGGTGGGAGTGGCTTATGGATGGACTGAAATATTACTCCAGGAGTTCCAGTTGAATGAGATATTTAAAAAAAAAATAATGATAATGATACAACACAGAATGCCTGAATCATTTCAAATTAAAACTGTATTTTTAGACTTGATCAGTCATTCTAACAGTAATAGCAGTTAACTTATATCAAACTCTTACTTTTCACTCAACTTTATGCATTATATGATACATCTGTTATGAAATGATAAATTTTGAACAACACCATGCTAGAACTTTAGGAAAATATTCACAACTGACTGTGAGTTTACAATATTGAAGTAACTGACCATTGAGACGCCCCCTCAATCACGGTCCGCAGCGTCATGAAGCATAAGAATAACCAAATCTAATTTGTATCGCTTGTGATCGGTTTTACTTTCTTACACATAAACGTAAGTGTCAGATGTGATTTCCGGCATTTCCTCGGTGGGGACAGTAGTAACAGCAGAATTGACGGAAATTCAAATAAAGTGATGGGAAACGAAGCCGCCTACGTAACGGTTGGCACTTTCGTGTTCAGCAGTGTTTCGCTCATATCTTGAAGGCAGTTAGCGTTCACCACGAAGCCAATCAGAAATGGTTTTCATTATATTTTGCTCATGTGTGATTCTAAGTGTCAGTTGTGTCGAGGTAAACATTGGTGGCTATGAATAAACGTTTACTGATTCTTCGCCTTTCTGACATCGTCTGCTCCTGGTTTCGTGTCCGTTGAAGTACACGTGACCCGGCGAACGGATACAAATTGCAAATGGCTGAAACGAGCAGTGCGGTATATTTTTTATTCCCAAAAGGTCGGTGATGTCGATCGGACATGAACCCCAGTGCACGGTAAATTTGTTCTGTTTTTGAAAAATATGCTGACCAAACCGCTAAATCAGTGGATTTACTGTGTCAATGACACACCTCGGTTTGAAAAATACGAAACGTTGGATCGGACCCAGTAAAACAGAAAGCAGTAGCGAGATGTTAAAAGGGCATGTCTCCAGGACATGGCGAGCCACATACGACCAAGTATTCTTTTGGATTCGACTCAGGCTTCACTAAAGAGCAAGTGAATGTGGTCTCAGGACAAAAACGTTGCGAAAATGTAGTTTTCTCATTTCATGTGTTCAAGTTTTCGTTACGATTCTGCAAGGGCTGTAGGGACATGTTGTTTGCGGTATATCGGCGGATGTCCCATTTTGGGCATGGCCGATTTCGGCTGTTTTTTTTCAAATAAGAATCAGTTTTATCGACACGATCCAGTGTATCTCCCTGATATTGTGGCAATTATCTCTTTAAGATACAAGCAACAAAAATACGCCCAAACAAATGGGGGGAAAATGTTTTGGATAGTTCATTTCTCCAATCAAACACACAAGGGTATGCCACCATGACGTTTTGTCACTGGCTCAGATACAGAAAATGAGATCCATATACGCAGAATGGACAATAAGCATTTTGTATAGAAAAAAATCTGTACCTAAATATACTTCAGATCCATCAATAAGCATTTCTAGACATGAAAAAAAAAGAGATAATGTACAAACAGACAGTAAGTATTTCATAGACTAGAGAAACAAAACCTAATTTGTTTATTTCGGATCAATTAAGCACCATGTGCACACTAGAAAATGAGGTATATATTTCTAAAGAGCACAGACAATGAAGTCATTTAGAGTTTAAAACAGCAAGAATAACATGCAACTTGTGAATCTATAAAAAGCTGTCACTAAGGTGACAGCATATCAACTTCCTGAAGCATACACAACAATGAAATTCTACATATTCATTCTGCAGTTTACACAGTCTTTGTCCCTCTTGCACACAACACACACACACACACATGTGCACACACACACACATACACACACACACACACACACACAGAGAAAAACACACACAGAGAAACACACACACACAGAAACACACACACACAGAAACACACACACACACACACACACACACACACACACACAAGATATGCTAAAATTCTGTTACCTCTGTGTTTTCTTTGCCATGGAGATTGCCTTGAGCATGTACACCACTGCCTTGTCTAGCTGTTCCTATCAAACAAAAAACAGAAAAACTATCATTGAAGTCTCTATATACAGATATACTGATGCACCTTTCTAGTATCACCTCTAGATATCCTGAGATTTTGAGGTCATGTGCAGGGGGCCAGCTTTCAGCAGAGAGTAAGTAAGGATAAAGTGATAAAATGTCTTTCCATCTCCTGCTACTGCCCCCCCACTCCCCCAAAACACACACACACACACACACACACACACACACACACACACACACACACACAAACAGTGAAACAGTCTTTGAAGAGTGGGGGTGTGTTTGTTGACAGGTCAATCCTACAGGCACAGAGAAAAAATTCAGAAAAAACACGAAAGGAGTTTTTATAGGCAAGATCTCTATTGGGGAAGACAGGGGGTCACTCACTCAAGCTGGCTCCGTGACTAAGCAATTATTGTCAATAGATGGCATAGCAAATAATGTTTCTGCATATATTGGAACAGAACAGGTGCCACTGAACACCATCATGGTGACTCAGCAGCAGTGCAGTGTCACTTCTGGTAGGTTGCCTTCTGGCAGCAGAACACTGACTACTTTGTGTGGACTGCTGTATATTGGGGCTGTGATGGGACAAATAGGACAGTGGCTTAGGACAGGGAGCCAGAACCAGTAGCCTGCGGGTGGTGCCACAGGAGATGGTGGCTTGGGATAGGGAGTCAGAACCAGTAGCCTGGGGGCTGTGCCACAGGAGATGGTGGCTTGGGATAGGGAGCCAGAACCAGTAGCCTCGGGGCTGTGCCACAGGAGATGGTGGCTTGGGACAGGGAGCCAGAACCAGTAGCCTGGGGGTGGTGCCACAGGAGATGGTGGCTGGATAGAGAGCCAGAACCAGTAGCCTGGGGGTGGTGCCACAGGAGATGGTGGCTGGATAGGGAGCCAGAACCAGTAGCCTGGGGGTGGTGCCACAGGAGATGGTGGCTGGATAGGGAGCCAGAACCAGTAGCCTGGGGGCGGTGCCACAGGAGATGGTGGCTGGATAGAGAGCCAGAACCAGTAGCCTGGGGGGCGGTGCCACAGGAGATGGTGGCTGGATAGAGAGCCAGAACCAGTAGCCTGGGGGCAGTGCCACAGGAGATGGTGGCTGGATAGAGAGCCAGAACCAGCAGCCTGGGGCGGTGCCACAGGAGATGATGGCTTGGGATAGGGAGCCAGAACCAGTAGCCTGGGGGTGGTGCCACAGGAGATGGTGGCTGGATAGAGAGCCAGAACCAGTAGCCTGGGAGCGGTGCCACAGGAGATGGTGGCTTGGGATAGGGAGCCAGAACCAGTAGCCTGGGGGTGGTGCCACAGGAGATGGTGGCTGGATAGAGAGCCAGAACCAGTAGCCTGGAGGGCGGTGCCACAGGAGATGGTGGCTGGATAGAGAGCCAGAACCAGTAGCCTGGGGGCAGTGCCACAGGAGATGGTGGCTGGATAGAGAGCCAGAACCAGCAGCCTGGGGGCGGTGCCACAGGAGATGGTGGCTGGATAGGGAGCCAGAACCAGTAGCCTGGGGGTGGTGCCACAGGAGATGGTGGCTGGATAGAGAGCCAGAACCAGTAGCCTGGGGGCGGTGCCACAGGAGATGGTGGCTGGATAGAGAGCCAGAACCAGTAGCCTGGGGGCGGTGCCACAGGAGATGGTGGCTGGATAGAGAGCCAGAACCAGTAGCCTGGGGGCAGTGCCACAGGAGATGGTGGCTGGATAGAGAGCCAGAACCAGCAGCCTGGGGGCGGTGCCACAGGAGATGATGGCTTGGGATAGGGAGCCAGAACCAGTAGCCTGGGGGTGGTGCCACAGGAGATGGTGGCTGGATAGAGAGCCAGAACCAGTAGCCTGGGGGGTGCCACAGGAGATGGTGGCTTGGGATAGGGAGCCAGAACCAGTAGCCTGGGGGTGGTGCCACAGGAGATGGTGGCTGGATAGAGAGCCAGAACCAGTAGCCTGGGGGTGGTGCCACAGGAGATGGTGGCTGGATAGAGAGCCAGAACCAGTAGCCTGGAGGGTGCCACAGGAGATGGTGGCTGGATAGAGAGCCAGAACCAGCAGCCTGGGGGCGGTGCCACAGGAGATGGTGGCTTGGGATAGGGAGCCAGAACCAGTAGCCTGGGGGTGGTGCCACAGGATATGTTGGCTGGATAGAGAGCCCAGAACCAGTAGCCTGGGGGCGGTGCCACAGGAGAGATGGTGGCTTGGGATAGGGAGCCAGAACCAGTAGCCTGGGGGTGGTGCCACAGGAGATGGTGGCTGGATAGAGAGCCAGAACCAGTAGCCTGGGGCGGTGCCACAGGAATGGCATAGTAGCTGAGACAGAAAATACAACAGAAACATGGTGTGAACATTGGGATTAAGTCAAAAGGAAGCTACTAAGCTTGTTTTGTTCACAAACTGATTGCAATTCTCAGAATAATGAATGGTCTTTGTTCTGCTACTGTACAACATACGTTTTCAAACACATTTCTTTCTCTCTCTCTCACTGTCATGAGCATACAAACACACATGCACACACACCCTCTTCCCCAAACACACACACACACACACACACACACACACACACACACCACACACACCACAAACACCACAAAAACTCATGCACACCCTCCAAACCAATTTCTTTCACTGCAGATGGGCTATGCTGAATAACAAATAACTCCACACTGGGATGAAGACTTTTTTTTTTAATCCACAAACATTTATACATAACCCCTACACAGAACTTGTTATGAAACATACATATCCCAAGTAGGTAACTTTGCTAAAAAAGGAAAAAAATTCACTTTTTTTCTTTTTCAAAATTTACACGTCTCTCTGGTGCACCCCGCTCCAACATCTCACTATCACTCTCACTCTCTCTCTCTCTCTCTCACACACACACACACACACACACACACACACATGCGCATGCACACATCCATCAACACAGAAAGTGATAAGAGAGAGAGTCAGAGAAAGCTCCACCGCCGTATCTGACACACAAGCGCTATACCGGATTGTTGGCATTCTGTGGTGCAAGAAGCTGAGCCTGACACAGATAGGCTCGGATCAGAAACTGATTGCCAGGTTGCTGCTTCATGAAGTACATCTTCAGGCAGTCCCGCGCAATCTCATTGTGTCCATACTGTCACAACAAAAGAAGAAAATTTTTCACATGAGAATAACATCCTTTGCTTACAGCTACAGCTGTCAGTTTCAAAACAAGCACGATCCTGACGCTTACAGCTCTGATATCAAACAGAATGTAGATATGTGGGTTTATCTTCAACCATAGCAAGCTCCTAACATAATAATCTACCTTCTTAAAAATAATCTATGTTGGTACAGCCATGCAACAAGTTATAAACAAACCTCCATGGAACTGTTGAGGGATGGAAAGAAAGAAGAAGACAACAACAACAACAAAAAAGCCCAACTAACCAAACAAACAAACAAAAATACCCCAATGGACTGACAACTTGGCAGAATGGCCAGGGAAAACATTGACAAACACCCAGATCTTCGCACACGACTGACACAGCTGTAGGAGCCTGGTAAACACATGTTTTTCACTGTAATGCCCCAGTGGCTCTTTACAAGTATTAGAGAAGGAGAAAATGAAGAGGAAGATTAAAAGAATATGTGCGCTCTGTGAAACAGAATTGCTCATGTCCAAGCATGTCCAAGTGACAACTGGGCAATGATCTTGGAGTGCACACACACACACACACACACACACACACACACACACACACACACACACACACACACACACACACACATCTTTACACATACTGACAGTTATTTGCTATGACAATCATTTTTGTCCTACGTCTAAATTACTATCAGTTCAGTTCTATGAAAGACAGGATCCTGTTAACAATAACAAAAACTTAAGGTTCTGTACAAGAAGATTTAACTTATGCAAAATTCTGTCAACAGATAGTGAAACAATGCTACAATTCTGATGGACATCATCTCCATCATTGACTAAATATCCATTCTGGTCACAGATGAAAAAAAGAGAGAAAGAGAGAGATGGAGGCTGTGATCAAGAAAATTTTAAAGAATTGTAAAAGATAATAGGATTAAAATACTGGATTTGTCAGTGTCTGACCCTTAAACCACAATGTATGAATCTGTGCTTTTCATGACCAAAATACTCCCAATTTCAGAGCAAACTTGGATGAACGCCAGTAACTTGCAGACGACTAAACTATTGTCATCTTGTCAACATACCTGGAAACCAGTCTCAGCACACAACACATACAGGTCTTGACCCAAGGGGGTCTGGAGCATCAACAGCTGGTCGGCTTTCAGCTACACTCCTCAGTTGCATGTAGGCCTGCTGTAGAAAGGGGTTCTTCTCTACCCCTGTTGCAACAGCAATCAAAACCCAAAATATAGTCAGTGTTTTTGACCTTTTCCACTCAGCTATGATAGTGCAATTTTCTTTTTAAATGCAACACATGTATTGAACGAGTAATAGGTCTCACTTTCTTTTAAAAATAAGTGCTCTACACATCAATAGTCAAGGAGAATTTTGAAAAGGGAAAAACTTGTTGGACTTGTCCTCTACCACCACCTCCAAACATGAACTAGCCAGTCTGTTTAAAATTTCACTTTTCATGCTTTGAACACACGGACACTCTCACACAGACAACACTATCTTATACCTCCATAATTCTTTCTTTTGCTTCAAAATACCCCAGAATCTTCTGTTTGCATTTTGAAAAATGACTTTCATTCTGCTTTCAGTACAACATCATTCATTAGCCAAGAATTACCTGACACCAAATGTTGACCTTAAGCGTAACCTTCACACTGTCAAATTTTCAACTCAACAGGACACCCACAAATACCATGTAAAGAAGTCACAGAAGATAACTCTTCCTCCTTTATGAAACAAATATTATGCAGGTAACTCTAAAGTAATGCTGCTTGCAGAACCTATTCACCTAGCTTATATGCAGACTATTGTAATGATTCTTTGTGGCATTTAATCTTACTTCATAAGCCCTAAATACTTACAAATACATAAAAGTTGAAGAAAACATAAATGAAACCAATAAGGAGATGAATATTGCAATAAGTACCATGCATCTACAAACAAGGGTGCATATTCACACACACACACACACACACACACACACACACACACACACACACACACACACAAAAAGCAAAAGAAGCAACAAAGCAACAAGCAAACTCCTTCAAGGGTGAAAAAGGCAATCTCAAACTTGCCAAAGTGCTGAGTAATACATACAGCAACAACAGCAGAAGAAATGTACACAGACTAATAATATCTATTCAAGACTGGCATAGTCTTTAGATCTTTGTCAACAGCTGAGTAGATGTTTCCAGTATGGGATATGTAGGCAAGCTTGGAACATTCTTTTTGGGGGATGTTTCCTCCTTTTACTTTTACTTTTTTACTGCATGAACGGCCACAATCATCCAATTGATTTTTACGCCGTTTTGGGGGGGTTGCGATGAAAGAAAAACAAATTACAGAAAGCGATAGACCTAAAAGTCAGAATAAAAACCTAGTCCTGCTCTAGGTGGGTTCTCCGGCTGACTACTACTGTTACTTCACTTTTCACCCTTCCGAGCTAGCAGGTCCCTTGCTGATCTAAGACAGCAGGGCCAAAAAATAATTTAAAAAAAAAAAAAAAAAGCTATTGGGGTGAGCGCGGGGATGGGGAGGGGGAGGGAGGAAAGGGACCTATTATCTAACTAACTACTGACTTGGGGGCACCCTAGACTTAAAGATGTCCAAGGTGTCCGCTGCCACAGCTGTTTCAGGCAGGTTGTCACGTATCGTTCTGGGGAAAGAAGGAAGCTTGACGATATTGGGTTTTACACTGAATCTGGTTGAGCTGGTGGGAGTGCTTTCTTCTTTGTCTGGGTGGGGCTGGCACGATGCAGCTTTGTCAATGATCGCCTCTCTGTCCATTATTTTCCATAGCATGACAAGCCTAGCTACTTTGCGCCTGTGCTGCAGAGTCGGCCATTGCAGTTTGTCAATCATAGCTGTGACACTAGATGTGTTCTGGTACCAGTTGACCACAAACCGTCCTGCTTGTCTCTGGACAGCTTCAATCCTATTGATGTTGATTGGGTATGCGGGTCCCATACGCTGCAAGCATACTCCAAGATCGGTCTGACAAAAGTCTTATAAGGCTGTTTCTTTGAGGCACACAGCTGGAATCTTCAGGTTTCTTCTAAGGAAGCCAAGGGTCTTGTTGGCTTTAGCACAGATGGCGTTGATGTGCAGGTCCCAGCTTAGGTCACTTGTGATGGTAACGCACCTTTGTTTTGAATGCTCTGTGCTGTCAATATCTGCTAAATGATTCAGTCATAAGGCCTTCTTTTCTGAAAGTTGGTGATGGAATTTTACATGTGTGCAAGATGTTGTGCGTACGTTCACACACAGAACCTCAGTTTATAGTCTCATTCGAAGGACTGTATGGGGAATGGAGTCAGAACCAGTGTTAACTCCTGACGGAAAAATCTCCCTGTAGCAAAATGGCCCGGTGGAGATGTGAACCTGCAACCCCAAATTACGAATCTGATGCTCTACCAACTCACCTATTCCGGCCCCCCTTATTGTCCAGTTTCAAAACTGTTCTCTCTTTTCCTGCACATCCCGTGTATGACAATAATGATCAGTTTTTGATCGATGGTCATCAACGGAATAAGAAAAAGAAGAAGAAGAAGAAGAAGAAGATTAAAAAGTGGTTTATGTTCACATATTTTCCAGCATCTCTTAATATTTACTTGTTTTATAATTAGACCACTTAGTTAAACCCTTGTGGTTATTCACAAAACTACTTGCTTCTACGACTACATCAAAACAGGCAAAATAATGTTGATGGTGTTAATATGAGCAAATGACATGAACTGATGTGACTGATAATTACAAGCCTTAGACACAGTCAGAATTTACCCATCCTCTACTAACTAGGCAACGGAAGCGGCGGTAAAGTACTCGAGTCTAATCTCAATTCTGGCCTTGTGCTTTTACCTTTATAGGTCTGAGCAGACGATAGCAAAGCTCGAATGCTAGTATCCATCCTGTATTTTGTTGGTATATCCTTCCAATCCCTAAATGTAGATCGCTGTCAGGGATAAAAGTTGTTTCACATGTAACTCCTTCGATAGCCGACAATCAAGATTCCGCCATGTTTGTTTGGGACGCACTACAATAACACCGGATACTTTTCCGCCAAATACAATGCGTTAAATATAATCAAACAACTGAATAAAAACGAATAAATGTTTAATTTAGTTTCCAATAACATTATTAATTACTTAATTCTAGTTTATGTGGCCATGTATTGGGCTTTGAAATTCGTTTTCTGTTTCAAGACAGTGTCACTAAGGGAACTACTTTCAATGTTAGAAGTTAGTACGCAACATGGCGCCCTCCATGAATTGAGACGGTAACCAGAAGGCGCTTAAGAAAGGTAATCCAATTATAATGTTTGCCTTCACCTGACTTAAATACATTCCTCGCTAAGGGAGCAGTTTGCCTTTAAGAACCTCTGGCGGAGGGAACATTGATATGACATCGGCTCAGTCTTGTTATGACTTGTCTTTCGAATGTTACTAAAGCAGAAACCAGAACTTTCGACTTGGGTCCGATTTTTGCCACAATTGTGACGTTTTGTGAAATCCGGAAGACCAAAAGGAAGTACAACATTAAAAGAGTTTTGAGAATTTCAGTCTAGGCCTAGATCAGAATAAATCAAATGATTAATAATTATGCGCGGCCCAGTCAATACGCGTCACAAATTATCAGTCCAGTAAACAAGAGTTTCAGGAAACCGCTTCGCCCATCGTGACCGCCAGTTCCAGTAGAATCATGAATGCCCCACCTCCCACTCCACCCCCAATCCCTTACCCCCACACACCCCCCCCCCCCCCACACTTGCACTCAATCAGTACAGTGATATCATAAATTAATAATTGCACTAACAATATCAAGAATAGCCCAGTTTCTTCCATGTAGTGGCACCTCCAACATGCTGTTACATGCATGCAGCTGTTATGAACTAATAATTAAGTGGTTTAACTTAACATGTCACAGTTAAACTCATTACATGGGTATCCTATTTGTCCAACACAATATCAGCCTTCCCAACTGGGTCAAGCCCAGTATGTGCCAATACAGCAGTCCCCTTCTTCTAGGACAACTGACATGTATTGGGTCAATCCAATGCAAGACCAGGATTTTGATGTCAACATAGTGTTGTTCTGGTCAGCATGTATTGGGTCAACCAACAGACCACTTTTTGTTGTTGTTGCTTATTATAGTTGCTTTTCCTTGTTTTTCTTCTCCGTGGTCATGAAAGAGAACTCAGTCTGTATAATTTTCTTGATAAAATGAGTGTTGCGACATAAATCAGAGACTAGATGTTTGTTGTGAATGTTATGAACTTAAGCAAAATTGGGCCAGCCTAATAAATAACTGCTGCCTCTGCACGTTTTGGGGTTGACCCAATAACAGGATTCATATTGGGTCAGAACAGTACGGTACTCATGTATTGTGTTTAACCCAACACATGTTGGGTCAAATCATGTAACAGTTCATAACACAGCTAATCAAAGACCCATAGGCCCATCACATATTGGCTGTTGGACGATAAATATACCACTGCCACCTTGATCCTGCGAGCATGTTTTCATTTACACTGATTATCAGTTCTGTAGCTTGCAGTATTTTGTTTCATAATGACTTCAACATTATTTTTGACACAATGCAGGACTTATCAGGCATGAGTCCCACCTCCCCTACTTCCACAAGAGGGGAGGGGGATGGGGGGAGATAGTATTCACTGAAAGTATACTCTTGATTTGAATCATGGAATTGCTTTTCTTCAGAAGAGCATGGAATCATAATGAATTATAGAGAGCAAATAAAGGGTGAAAAGGTGAAAGCAGCAAGCAAAGCAGTCTTTCCTATAAGTAATTCTTCATATTTCAGCTGGTGGTGGTACTCCGTCTTCTCAAACCATTCTGATACACGTGAAATGCAAGTATCAGTATGTGATAGGCCTGCGGACATCCACAAACTGAAACTTGAATCAACCAGAGATGACAGTTGGGTATCAAAGCATATGTATGAATGTAAAAAAACTTTAATAACTAATGATGACCTGTGCTTGTTTTCAAGACGAAGTGCATTTAGATATTAGACCTGAACTAATTCAAGAAATTCTGTATTTTTCAAAGACCACTTGTGAAGCAGTTGTTCTTCACAACTGGGCCTGTCAGAGGAATCTCTTTCAGTGCATTGCAAACAAAGAATTCAATCATGTGCTTATGGATGGTATCATCTGGAGTAGCCAACCATAGACATAATATCAAATGTATGTATCTTTGTTTCACTGCATGTCGTTGAGGCCAAGACCATTAATACTTTTGTTTGAAGGGTGCCCCAGGTTCGATAGGAAAGTCAGTTATGAAATAGTGTGTGTGTGTGTGTTTTTAAAGGGTTGCTGTCCATGATCTTTCTTTGTGTTGCTTACTTTCCTTCCCCGTGATCAGCGTATGTTTTGTAGATTTTCATGATTGCTGGTTTGAAATTGTGCAAATTATGCTTATCAGACCTCAAGATTTAATTCAAATTTACAGCTGTTAAGAAATAAAACAAAGAATGTAAAACTAAAAGATCCAAAAGCCCCAGTGTTTCACCTGCAAAACAGGACCAGCATTTTAAAAAGATAAATGAAGGTCACATGTGTGAGATCTCTACATTTGACTATGACTGAATTTCCTTCTTTTAATTTTCAATATGTTTATTGTGTCTGAGTTTAAAAGAAAATCTCATTTTTATTTGTTCCAACTTTTTTTTTTCACTTAGGGGCTGTACAAAAATTTCATGGCATCAAACGCTGGCAGTGGCAAGAGCAGAACAAGTTCCCATGGATCTGCAGGGTCACGGGGGTCAAAAACACCACCCAACAGTGCTGGCAAGAAAGGTCAAGGAGATTCAGCCGCCAGTGGTACAGGCGCCAAACCCAAAGTGTCCAAGCCTTCAGATCGCCTCAACCCCAAAACTGTAGATCATGTGAGTAGCCATTGCTTTCTTGAGTGAAAGGTTTGAACCCAGCTGGGGCCTCAGTCATCTGCAAGGCTGGGCCTAGTTTTGTAGTATTGACACAATTATAAGTTTGGAATATATATATGTGCTTAAATAAAAGTTGAGACTTATCATTGTATGGTATCATTTAGGAACAGAGAAAGATAAAAAAAAAGTCTTTCATGGTCTAATGATATATTTCTTTCCTTGACTCTTATGTCAGCCATGTACTTAATGTTCAATGTAACTGTTGCAAATGCTGGTTTGGTTGCTGTTGCTGCTGCTTTAAGTGTTCCCTTTCACGTTTTGGACAATGCGTGATGTGGAACATACTATAAAGTTTGCATTAGGTTAAGAATGGAAGATATGAATTTGCATGAAATAAAGTTGAATCGGTTTTAAACTCTTACATTTTTATGACCAGATATATCTGCTTGTCTGTCTGTCTGCCCCCCTGACTAGATATATCAAGTACTGTTTTATTGTAAATTCATGAGCTCTTTGAAAACTTACAGTTCTCTGGAGGTGGGAAAAAAACCAGTCAGCATTTGCATCACTTTACTCAAATGGTGGAGTACCATGCAGGTAAGAGTAGGTGTCGTAAGTTCTTCTACATGAGCATGTCTATACGCTGATTTTGTTGACTGTTGTAATATTGATGTGTATGTGTGTTCATGAGTCATTTATACTTTTTATACTTTTTTTAGTGATGTGTGTACATAAATTTCAACCATGTTTCATTTTCTTATGATTAAGGACATACTTTATACAGTTACAGAAAAGGAAATTACAAAAATTGGTTGTAGCGTTTGTTTAGTGGTTGAGTCAGTGAGTTACACTGGCCCTTTAGCAACATTTTTTTAATGGTGGTTAGTGTCCTTGCTGTCAGGAAATTTTGTGCTGAGGATTTCATCTTTTTTATTAATTGTTCAGGGTTTTTTTTGTATGTGTTCCTGGTGCATTCAGCTGTATACTTCACTGTAAGTCTGTTTTCACCTGTCCTGTCTGAACTTGATGTTAGGCATCACTCCTTTTCTGTCTCATGAAAAGTGCAACTCCACTTTTTGCTAAGCTGTTCTTGACTTTAGTATGTATATTTGAGTATCCAGAAGGCATGTTGATTTACATTGTTGTTTTCTTTCTTCTTTTGCCTCTGCTCTGTTTTTTTTTGTTGTTGTTGTTGGGTTTTTTTTGTTTTTTTTTTAATGGTTTGTTTGTGTTGGGATGTAGTTGCATTTTTCTTTCTTTTTTTGTCATGCCTCTGCGCAGGTTATATTTTCACCAACATTTGTTGGTTGGCTTGCCAGCAAGGCTGCACAAAAAGTATTGAACAAATGTTACGTACAGTTGGTGGAAAGATGAAGGGTGGCCAGAGAACAAACATACTGAAGTTTGGTGCGGAGTTGATATATAGCTCCAGATCAAAGAGTGGATCCCAGATCCGTTCAGCCTTGGCAGAGGTCTGCGCTCTCCTGAATGCCCTTCCTATTTCTTTGTGGTTTTCATCGATTAGTAACATGTTACTCAGAATAGACAGTATCACTGTCATCTCTGAGTTTTTTTTTTTTTTTTTGTTTTTGTTTTTGTTTTGTGTTGTTGTTTTTTTTTGTTTTTTTGTTGTTTTTTTTTTTCACTAAAATGGAAAAAAATATTTTGAATTAATTTTCTATCCCTAAATTGGATTCCTGTGGCACAATGTATAGGTCATAAGTTATATCTGATGCTTTGCTTTTATCTAGGAAAAAAAATTAAAAAAGTAGAAATTACATACATGCATGTATACGTTGACTATCTTTTATTTGTATGTTTTATACATGATGGGTTTTGTGTTGGTTAGATTAGTTCATGGGAGTGTCAAACATAAACTGGCCTGGGACACCCCTCCAGAGCAGCTGCCATTTGATCCAGTGTTGCCGACACTTGCAGAGGTAGGTGCTTTTTGTGTTTCATCATAGTTTTTGATTGCTGTATATGTGCATGTTTACATTTGAGTTTGTCTATCTGTGCATGCATCACATCTTTGATGATAGACAAAATGAGAAAGATCGATGAGTGTCAAACAAACTGGTGTCGTACACCTGACTAGTTACCCTTTGACCTGGTGTTATCAACATTTTCCAACTTTCCCTTTACAAAATGACTCCCTACGTGAACAAGTACTTGGCTTCTTTGTCTCAAAGTTATTACAGATGCAGTATAGAACTTATGAAAAGCAAACTCTAAAAGTCCTTACACAGTTACAGATTTGGATTTTTAAATGGACTTGCTTGATTTAGTCCCCTTTAATGGCTTTATTTCAACTGGAGCACAGGGCCTTCACCCCAGATGTCCAGTGTGATCAGTCTTTGCCTCTTAACTGACTGGAACACAGGGCCTTCACAGCAGATGTCCAGTGTGATCAGTCTTTGCCTCTTCACTGACTGGAACACAGGGCCTTCACAGCAGATGTCCAGTGTGATCAGTCTTTGCCTCTTCACTGACTGGAACACAGGGCCTTCAGCAGATGTCAGATCAGTCTTTGCCTTAACTGACTGGAACACACGGCCTTCACAGCAGATGTCCAGTTGCCTCCTCTTAACTGACTGGAACACAGGGCCTTCACCCCAGATGTCCGGTGTGGTCAGTCTTTGCCTCTTAACTGACTGGAACACAGGGCCTTCACAGCAGATGTCCAGTGTGATCAGGCTTTGCCTCTTAACTGCTCAGTGCTCTGTCCAATGACAGAATGTTGAATCTTGCTTTTATGATGATTAGAGCAAGGGGATCATTGGAGAATAGTTGTTTTCACACCTAAACAAGATGACAGTGCATGAGGTGATGACTTTTTTTTTTTATCTGTGGTGACACATGGGGTGATCATCTCGTGATTTTCTTGATGATGAACTTCATTCCAGGGGTTGCGTGAAACAGTTCATCCCTACACCCAGGTGTCTCACATGGGGTTTCAAGGAGATGTTGGAGAGTGAAGGTGCTGGTGACAAAGCTGCTCCCTTGTTGCCAAAAGTAGTTCCTCCACTGAGGGCTGCATTGGTGAGTGAACACTGTACACAGCCTTCAAGATGATCTATGGTAGTTAGAGACAGACATGCTTTTTTGTTTGTGTGTGTTTTGAATTCTGCATCATGTGATGTTGATTAGGAAATAATCTCCAGAACTGGCCATAAATCTTAGAATACATCTTTGATGGCCAAGCGACATGGTTCAGTGCGTAGCGGTCATAAACTGTAGCTGGTAGGTAGCAAGTTTTAATCTGATTAGAACTCCTCTTTTTTTTTTTTTTTTTTTTTTACAGACTCCTGCTGAAGAGTTGTTGAGTGTCTGAAGTCACTGTTGGCTCAGGTATAGGACTGGGGTCATATAGTTGAGTCTTGTTAGTTTATTTAATGTAATTCTGAATGTAGCTCGAATCATTTATTGGGGAAAAAAAAAAAAGGGGCTGTACACTGCAGTCTTACCATGAAACTCTTTGCATGTTCATATCATCATCCTTATTTCATCGATCCTTTTAAGACTAGGAAATGTCTCACGTTTTATTGTCCTTCCTGTACTACTCCAGTGGCATGTTTCTTTCCGAAATTACTGACACGCTGAATCATTGGTAGATGAATGGTGATTGTCAGTGAAGGGACATAGCATTTGCTGTGGGTTTAGATATAAGGAGTGTCCTGTGTGTCTAAAACAGAAGAGACTTTCCTCAAGTCCACTGAAGTGTATCAGCAGAAGTGCACTTTCTCCTCTGGAGGGAGACAGCAGTTTGACCTGTTGATGACTTCTGAACTGTGGTCCCCAGCACTAGGACAGCAGGAGTCTGCATGTGGTCAAGTAACGGCCAGTTGGAATGACAGCATGACAGTCGTGCTATTGAGAGGTTTGGAACATGGAACAGCAAAAAAAATTTTTTTTTTTTATCCTTGTGTGTTTGCTAGTAGACAATATCTTTCCTCATATGTGTGTGGGGGGGGCAAAGGGGAAGAGTGTTTATTTTTAAACGTGAAATAAACAGATGTAAAGCTTGTTGAAAATGTGTGCCCTCTTTCAGATCCATTCTAACAACGAAGTGTTTGAACGGGGGCTGGATGGACTGATGTTCCTTAGTGATGCTGTGGGACCTGCATTAAATCCACACCTCAAGAATCTTCTAATGGCTGTGAGTTCCATTGGCTTTTTGAGAGTCTGGGTAATGGTCATCTTTATTAATGTTTCAGTGATAAATAATGTTCTGAAATATTAAGGTTTGTTGTGTCCGAGAAATATATCTGGGATTATTTCGGTACATAGATCATACAAAATAGAACCTTTGTGTAGTTTACACATGTGCAGATGGGCATGAGTTCATCTGTTTGTGTACGTCTGGAGAAGTGTGTGTTTTGAGTGTTAACTTATGCATGTGTGGTGTCAGTGCATTTTTGTTTCGAGTTATCCAAAATAAAGAAAATACTAGAATTAAAAAGTAAAATTCACCTTGTTCCAAACTGGCAAAACGTTACATTTCCAGTAACCTGCTTTCTTGTAATCTTGTCTTGATACTGTAAACATTGTCATATTAACTAAAAGAGAAATGATTTGGGCTTTATAATCCGTACAAGCTTGCTGTCATCATTAGGTTGTTGTTGTGGTTTGATAAGGCGTGTAACACAAATATTCAATTGTAAAATGTGCCTGTCTTTCTATCATCCTTTTTTTTTTTAGTGGGAATGATAGCAGATTTGTTATAAAAGCCAAGTTTTATGTTCATAGGCACATTAGTATTGTAAATCCTAAAAGAACTATGTCTGTTGGCAGAAGTTGAATTCATAAGTATCAGAAATTCTTTTATTCTGTGTGAACACAGATATATTTAGAGTACTTATAAGACCGATTAAGGCCAAAGTGAGCCTTAAGCTATTGTCTGTACTTCCCAGAAAGTTGTTCTAGTGAAATGTAGAAGAGGTCAAACAAACTGATAGGCCTGCAGTGGTCTCAAATACAGGTGACTGAATTTGGAGGAAGCTAAGCAGAAGACATTATGTGAAAGAACGCTGGCTTCTTTGTACTGAAAGAAAAGTCTGTACAAAGACATGAATTGCCTATAACAGGGGGGAAAAACTGTGTTTATGACCCAGCACGTCCACAAATCATATGACATGATGAGTTCATGTGATTTGGGAGGGGTTATTGGAAAAGGGACAAGCTGGGGATAAAATGGTGTTGGGGGAGGAGGAATAAATGTATGTGTGTAAATGTGAGAAATTAAATTTCATTATTTTGATTAATCAGTGTTAATGACTTTTTTCTGTTATCAGGCACTTGCCACATTTTTTTTTTTTTGACAACTGTTAGTGTAACACAGGGAATATGGTACAGCCTGGTGTTATTTGCACTGTGATCTCTATCTGCCTGTCTCTCTGTTTCTTTCTCTCTCTCGTCTTGTTTTTTATACTGTCTTTCTCTTGAATTGTGTTCACAATCCACAACCCCAACCTTATTTAGCATTCATGCTTTGTAGCATGACTGTAAAGTGCATAGGCTTGCTTTCAGGTTGTTATTTTTTTCATACTGAGCTATAGAAAATAATGAGTGTTAGTGCTGTTACTTGGTGGTTTCCTCCATATGCTGGACCAGAACAAACATCACTGAGCACCACCACAGCAGCAGAGCAGGGCCTCCTCTGGTGGGTTACTTCATAATGTCTGGATATCAACAACTGTCTATGGACTGCTGGAACAGGCTGTTTATCAGGGAGCCAGAGTGAGCAGCACAAGTTTAATGCAACTGAGACTCATTGATGATGAGACCCCCACCCCCCCCTCCGGAAATGAGGGTGGGGGTGGGGTGGGGGGGATGAAAGCTAAGTCACTGCAAAAATCCTCTCAACAGTCACATCAAGAATAATACAATCTTCTCTAATGAGGTAAAGACTCGTTTCTTACTTGTCCCCACAAGTAAAACAGGGAAAACAGCATCTCAACGTGACCTTGAGTATTATATCTCCATCTATTTTGACGACATACAAACTCTGTGGCATTTTATTGAGGTACATTCAGATCCGTGTGCATGTGATTGGGTGTGTGTGTGTGTGTGTATGTGTGTGTGTGTGTGTGTGTGTGTGTGCAGCTTTCAAAAGCGCGGATGATGGACAAAAAGTACAGAGACAAAGTGACAGATACACTCCAGCTTTTGGAGCGGAATGGAGGCAAGGTAAGTTGTAAGTCAACAGCTTTTATTTGTAAAGAGGTAAGAAAATAATTTTGGTATGGTCTTTAGTTTCAGTAGGTTAACAGTTCATTAGAGTCCATCCCTTTGCCGATACTGATACAGTGCTTATTTTCAAACTTTGTTTTTATAGGAAATTCTGTTTTCTTCTGGGGTACAGGATCCTTCTCCAGTACAAATGTCTAGTCCTGAAAATCTGGTTTTTCCCTTTTAAGATCCATATAATCAAGACCAACAACTAAACATTTGGAGAGCAGGGAGCTAACATCACTCCTTATCCTGTAAGACAGTAAGAATGATCACCCTTACTGAGCACACTTCATTTGCCATACTCAAACACAGTTCAGGTCTTGTACCTTTTCCAGTGAAGTGGGCAGGTATGAGGGTGTTTTAGTGTTTGGATTGGTGAGTATATTGTAAAACTGTCTGTAGTCGTAAAGTTCCTTGTTCTCATTCTTTCATGTCCAAACCAATGCCAGGGTATCAAAGAAAGATGGGCAGGAAGCATGCTGACCTGAATAGGGAGACAATGATCCCTCACAAGAACGTCAGGGTACAGTGCCCCAAGCCTAGAACTGGGTATCAGCAGTCACTAAGGACCCTGTGCAGGTAACAGGGCAAGATAGTGGCACCAAATAACAAGCAAGGAGAATGTCTCAAGGAGAAAAGATTTTCTTGAATACCAATTCAGGAAAGGAGACCCCATCCCCTCCACGACATATTGGGAAACTGAGCACAAATAGTGCCTGTCACAAGACCCTTTCAAACACATCCCAAATGAACACAAATTGCAACTTGAACAAAGTACAAAGTAAGAAATGTACATAAGAAATACACATGGCAGGTTATTGTGGTGCTGGGCAATCAGATCAACCAGAACAATGTCAGTAAGAGATCAGTGGAGGTAGGTTGTACTTCGGCAACTTCACTACTGCCCACCAAAGCAGTCACGTGCCAACACGTTTTCAGTCATGTCTTGGAAGTAGAAGTTTCCAAAGGTTTTCTGTGATTCCACCCTGCTGCCTGTTCTGTGTCAAGATCTGCAGTGCTTCCCCAGAGGGTGCCACTGGCAGAGACAGGATCCCAGTGGTCCCAGTGCCACTGCTTTGGGAGAAAGCGGTTTTGGTCATGGACACAAGCTTGAAAAACACTATGTGCCTACGGCAAGAGCTGATTGTGTTGGTTTTTCTTGTAGCATTTTTCCAGCATTGCCTTAGCATGGAGCTATAGGGGCCTCACTTTGCTCCTGAAGATACATCTTCAGTGCTCTGATAGGACCATTAAACTGCCCCACTGTAGGTCATCTTGGCCTGGGGTTAGACGATGACATTCCAGCAGAGGCAAGGTTATCATTAAGGCCTGCTCTTTGGGCTTGTGATTGGAGGCTAGGAGATTGGGGCCCATAGAAGGGCTGACTGAGCCATCCTCATGCCACTTTAAGGGCCTTGGGTTCTTGGAGAAGGCATGAACTTCACTCCCTCTGCAGGTCAAAGGCAAGGTAAGACAAAAAACGTGAGGTTTTGACCGAGCATTTGGCAATGGCTCAAAGTCAGTGGGATAGACTGCACTTGAGGCATCCACTGGATCCAACAGTCCCTAATAAGCAGTGAGCAACTAGTTCTTAAAGGAACGGGTCATGGCTGATATCAAGGTCTCTTGCCATAAATGTGAGGGTTTTTTTTTTTTTTTTTTTTTTTTTTTTTTTTTTTTTTTTTTTTTTTTTTTTTTAAAATTTTTTGTGTTTATTTGAATAATTGGAGAAGTACAAGTACACAGAAAGAGCACAGTGTGCAAAGAGTTTTATCTGCATAGTCACATATAAATCTCAGAGTATCACAAGTATGAATTGCTGTAGTTACTGTAAACTCAGAATGGAAATGAAGAAACATTGTAATTGTGTTTATCGCAGCCACTGTCATAAACATAGTGACTAATAAGCAACTCTATAATGAGTGATAAGTTCTCTATCTATTCCATTTTTGCTGCACTTGCAGTTTTATCTTGAGCTCAAGAAGTGACACACTTCCCTTGAAGGAAAGAAGTACATAAACACAAAGACCAATAAGTAAACAAAAAGGTAAGCCCCTGCCCCTCATCTTCCCTCATCTCTCAAACAAAAAAATCCCCCACCCCCACCCTACCCTTCACATATACACACCCACACTGACTCACAGCGTAAGCACAGTCATGTGTGTGGAATCAAAAGAAAAGTAATCTTAAATTGGTAATAGTGGAAGATAAGTCGACTGATATTTGTTAAGGTCAGTTTCCACATTGTTTTCAATATTACCTTTTAAAATCAGTACATATCGCTCCAGGTTATACCTAGATTTTACAAGTTTTAAGAATACCAGAGTTCTTGGCAGCATATTTTTTTTTTTAACTTGCATTTATAAATATAGAACTTAGCCAGCAAAATCAACAAACCCATTGTTTTATCTGTAGTTTGTTGCTCTGATTTGCTGAACAGAATCAGACGTTCCTCAATAGAAAACTGTTCACAGTGTGGGCATTTGTTACACAGCCGTCTCAAAAGATCCTGCCAGAAAGAATGGACCATCTCACAGCCCCAGAATAGATGTTCAGCTGTCTTGAGTTTCTCGATCGCACAGGTTACAAACTGGAGAGTCAATCACTTTCTTGTATAGAAATATTCCTCTGTTCACAGAAGTTTATGTAGCAGTCTCATCTGGAACCACCTTAATTGTACATCTGTAGTAGTAGCAAAACAAGAACTGAACATATCGTCCCAGTTCATATTGTCACTGTATGTTTCAGACAATCTCTCAACTGCAGTGGGGACCATTTCAGATTTGGTCTTCGCTGATTGAATATGTTTATTTCCTTTTCCAAAGCAGGACCAAACTTTTGACTTCTGCTCCTTATCTTGGTCTGTCATAATACTTAGTTTGGTCTGGTACTGTTTAATTGCATCTATTATACCAGTATATGTAAGAAAATCAGTTCTCAGTATTGATGGAAATAGATTTTTGAAGTCTCTAAAGTTAATATATTGACCATTAACATCAACCAATTGTTTGACCTTGAAGACAGCAGCCTCGCACCATTCTTTTAAAAACACCTGTCTTCCTATCTCTAAGAATATCTGCATTATAATCAGTGCATTCTGCCAGATATTCATCTGTGTTTAAAGGATAACAAAACAGACATAGCCTTCTATAATGTCAAAGCACATCTTTCCAAAATGCATTAAGTCGGAGGGTTTTGGTATTGACTGACCTGAACCCCTAATGGTGCTTGGTTTCCACCCCATCTGATAGAGATCCTCCAGAAAATAATACACATCTTCAACAGCCACCAGAGAAATCCAAGTCTGAGGGAGCCATTTTGCGAACACCTTCCGTTGTTATACACTTTCAAAAAGGACTCTCCTTCAGCAGCTATGATTTTTCCATGCATGAAGGGTGGAAATGTCTCTGTGTAGACAGGTGTTGTGTGATACATAGCTGGCAAGTGGCCAGAGAGACACAGGGTCCCAGTGCCCCTTCCTTGACCTGGGCTGAGGCAGCAAGTCCAGTCTTGCAGGGAGGAGAATGGTAACCTTTACCGGCAGACTGACTAAGATGTTGATCCTGCTCTTTGTCCATTTCGTACTTGTGGCACAGTGAAATGGATTCTCTTAGGGCAGTCACTCTTATTGCCTAACTGAATGTAGAGGCAAGGTTACCTCTCTGCTCTCCCAGTTTTCTTTGTGTTGTTTTTATCCTGATCACACCAAGTAGGGATAAGGCATTGTTTTTGGACAGGTAAGTATGAGAAACAAGGAACATTCAATGCACAAAATGATGTTTTCTCTTTGTATGTGTTTGTCATGTTGAATGTTTTGCTCTACAGTGCGTGAAAAAAAAAAAAACCCACTTTTGCATACACCTGAATAGAGGAAACAGTTTTAAAAGAAGTTCTTTTGTCTCTTTTGTTACTAGTGAAAGTAGCAGCATTTCTGTCGTATGCATCCATGTTTGTGAAGCAGAACGCTGTGCTTCACCATATCTGGGGAAAGTTCTTTGGTTATGCAGTTTTCAGATGGTTTTAAATAATTCTTTGTTGATATTTGTTTGTGTACAGCTGAATTGAGACAGTAGTTTATGCTTTGAAATATTTTATTTTGTACAGCTGAACTGTAAAAAAGCAGTTTTAAAAGGCGTAAAGTCAGATTTGCTATATATTCTGCACTCTCATGTAAACTACGAGTTGTTCTACCCATTTCTCCCTCCCCCTCCCCCCACTTGCCTGCAGCTGTCTCTGTCCTCCCCATCCCTCTCAACTGTAATTTCATTTTCCTTTCCCTCTGTGGTGTTTAACCATCTTAACTCCCTTCTCACTCCCCCACCCTCACCCCCACCCCATGCAACTTGTCTGTGTCCTTCCCCATCCTACTGTTCTCTTACCATCCTGCTTCAGTGTTTGGAGGTCAAGAGGTGAGAGACTGCCTCTGTCATAGGTATGCTTACAGTTATTTCCTTGAGATATGTTTGGAAGGTCAAGAGGTGAGAGACTGCCTCTGTCATAGGTATGCTCTCAGTTATTTCCTTGAAATATGTTTGGAATCCAGACATGGTTTTGCTTCATACTATTGTTTCATTTTTAAAACTGTAATCATTTAGCTAACAGTGATTCAGTCTTGATTTGTCCAATATGCTTATGAGTCACTGTGCCAAATTTTGGAGAAAATGTGACTGAACTGATAGATCTTTGTAATAAGCAAGAAAAGGGACACACAGAAAGCACTTTATGAATTACACATAGGGAGACAAGAAGTGGATTTCTGACCATGTCATGCAAGAAAGTAAAATGGGAAAATGATGACCTGTAGAATCCCCAGCACCTCAGTGATGTTATAAGCAGTTAGTCTGCTGTCAAGACTCCTTAGATGAAGTCAGCCTTTTTTTTGCCAGATACAGAAAGTGATTCTGACATCTTAGATGATACATGCAAATAGTACTTCACAGGTGATTGTAAAATCAGATTCAGTTTCTTTTAATTACAGATTCTTTCGCATAATCTCAGCTCTTCTCATCGTGAAGCATTGTTTTCCATCTTCTTGGCCACTTTTGTTTTGTTTTGTTTTGTTTATCTTAGTATTGACAAAAATATTGAATGGTATGTTGTTGACATTACCTTCACATTTTCTAAAAACCCATGTTTGTGTCAGTGGTGATGTATATACCCTTGACCATTGCTCGCAGTTTTAATTCTGTTTGGTTTCCATTGCATTCAGGAGGTGGTACCTGTCATCAAGGCAAAGGTTCCTACATATTCTTCCATATTTGGCTGACTGGCTCAGCCGCTTTCACACCTGTAAATGTCAACTGCATCAGCCTGTTCCTCACCCCACCTGTACATTTGTAAATAGCAGATCAGCCTGGAAGTATTTATACAAGATTTGACTTTAATGACAAGATGGCTATAGTGTGAGCATGCATGATTGTGTGACATTTGTAAATAAAGGTTTGAAAAGTGAAACATTTGATCAAGTGTTCGTGTAAGTGTTCAGTGTCTTTTGGTGCTGAGTATGTTTGATATGAACCAAAGGTTTTATTGAATGACCTTCGCCAGTATTACATTTTCATCAGCATCTTTTTTTTTTTTTTTGTTTTGTTCCCTCCATGTTTTCACTCATGTCTGTTGGTTGGTTTTTCTGTGGGCAAGACTAAGCCAAAACTAACAAATGAAGCTTAACCAAACTTTGTCAGCAGAATTTCTTAGAAACCGGAAACATACTACTGTATCTATACATTGTATTCTTTTTGTTGATGTGTTCTGCTGCCTTTTTAAAAAAAGATTGAGTGGATTTACTGATTTTTTTTTTTCTCAAAATTAAGTATAATGCATATTTGCATCATAACCCAGTCTCTTACATATGTGTACCCAAAAAGAATGAGACTGTGAGTGGTTTGTTAAGGCATCGGTGAGCAGCTGTGGCCTCAATTTGTAGAAATATAGTACAGCAAAGAGGGCAAAGCAAGGTTGCAATCCATGTTTGAGAACACTGCAGACAAGGGTGTGAGATCAATCCAGGCCAAGCTGAAAATGGGTGAAAATGGAAAGTTTAGAGGCAGTGGACATGGCATTGAAAACCTTAGGATTCGGGATCAGCTTTATCCACAAATGTGCATATTGCCTCCTTTCCTCAAATTCACATCTTGTGAAATGGGGGAAATCAAATTACCCCTCATGTCTGCTCTGTGAGGGCAAACACACAGTGGAATATCTCCCAGAGGTAATGCACAGCAGCGCTCACCCAGGGAAGGTACACATGAAGACTCAACCAAGTGCTTGAAGAGCTGAGGTCATGCACAGCAATGCTCACCCAGGGAAGGTACACAGGAAGACACAACCAAGTGCTTGAAGAGATGGAGGTCATGCAAAGCAGTGCTCACCCAGGGAAGGTACACAGGAAGACACAACCCAACCAAGTGCTTGAAGAGCTGGAGGTCATGCACAGCAGCCCTCAACCAAGTGCTTGAAGAGCTGGAGGTCATGCACAGCAGTGCTCACCCAGGAAAGTACACATGAAGACACAACCAAGTGCTTGAAGAGCTGGAGGTCATGCAAAGCAGCGCTCACCCAGGGAAGGTACACAGGAAGACACAACCAAGTGCTTGAAGAGCTGGAGGTCATGCAAAGCAATGCTCACCCAGGGAAGGTACACAGGAAGACACAACCCAACCAAGTGCTTGAAGAGATGGAGGTCATGCACAGCAGTGTTCACCCAGGGAAGGTACACAGGAAGACACAACCAAGTGTTTGAAGAGCTGGAGGTCATGCGAAGCAATGCTCACCCAGGCAAGGTGCACATGAAGACACAACCAAGTGCTTGAAGAGATGGAGGTCATGCACAGCAGCGCTCACCCAGGCAAGTACACATGAAGACACAACCAAGTGCTTGAAGAGATCGCACATGCAATTAACACTGCCTGGGAAAACCCTACACCACCAGAAGCTCTAGCACTGAAGTCTACACACGTGACATGAGACCACAAACCATGGTCTGGAACAGCTTCGACATCAAGAGGCTGAAATCAAGGATTTCGTGGATAACTGGAAGTGTGTAACATATCTTCCAGAACAGGAAAACCATCCAGATGTCATCAGGAAGAGTTGCATGAGACTGATATTGTATTCCACTTGGGTTCATCAAACGAATCACTGTCATATGAAAGCAGAATGCAGCAAGTTCACATCTACAAGACTGAGAAGTATGCCAGTCAATCCAGCAGCTAGAGGGAATCTGGCTTCCAACCAAGTCATCGCCATAGAGGCTGGAATAAGGGGGGTTGTAGGGGCATTAGCCTGTGATCTCTTCAAACAGTTCAGGATGCCTGGTAAGAAGAGGACCAGAATCCTCAAGGGAATGGCAGAGGCAACTGAAAGGAGTTCAGGCTGGATCTGTTGGAGAGGAAGAAAAGTAAACTTCCTAAGGCCTAGAACATAGAACAGGTGTCTCATGGTGATGAAGGCATGGCAGACGCCTATTTGAAAAGGCAACTCCTCAAGACACTCACTTAGCCTGAATCGCTGTCAGCACCAGGAAAAAAAATCAGACAGAGATAGGTATCCAGGAGTCATGATCTAGTTGCCTCTTATAATTCAGGGCTGACACACCTGTCAGAGATGGAGGAGAGGGGATGAATTCTCCTCTGAAGCCCTTCTGTCCAGCTCTTCCCAGAGTTAGTTTGAAATACACACACATTGCAAACACCTCATACACCAACAATGTAGTACATGCTTGCATTCTCTCTAATACACAAGTGCACACAAAGTTACATGTATATGCGCACACACACATGCACGCACACACACACACGACACTCACACACACACACACACACACACACACACACACACACACACACACACACACACACACACACACAGAACGTAAGAAGCCAGTGTTCGAGAAACTAGAGCATGCAAATCTGCACAGTTATTCCATGGCACAACAGTTTTCTCGACAATTGGACTGCAGCTGTCAGTCACTGATCTGAAGTGTATTGAAACTGCATAGTCACAACTGACTCTTGGAAGCTGCTGAGAGGCCCCCAAATTGGAGGACCAGGACTACACAGTCGGTTCACAATCATTTCACAGAAAACTGGCCAAAATGCAATCTCTTTATCAAAATCAGACAAAAATCTTGGTGTAATATATAACGAAGTTTTCACAATGAGCGCCTATCAGCAAAATGTGCCAATGGCTTACTCTGCAATCTGGATATTCGTCTCGCCTGGACTGTTTAAATGCTTTACTTACTCACTGGGCTTCCCATTACCGGGATCGATTGCACAAAGTTATAAATTCTGCTGCCCTCCTCATTTTCAAGGTATTACTATTTTCACCACTCCTAACACCAGGTTTTTGTCAATCAACATGGAACGTTCTGCCCACCACTTCCCATTTCAGTGGTACCCTGCCTCAAACTACTTCACCATTACAATGTTTTTGGTAGGTTTGCCTCCTACCCCTCCTTTGTGTACAGGTTTTGCTCTTTTTTTTCTCATCTCTGGGTTTTTCTTTCGTGCAACCTTAATAAAAATTATGATTTTTACCCACTGTTTTGATTTCTTCTTCTTTCTTGATGTTAGGCAGCCAGCTTCATTGGCTTGACGATTCTGTTGCTTTCAGGGGAAGAGCGAACTGTTGGTCCAGCTTGGGGGGGGGGGGGGGGGGGGGGGGGGGGGGGGGGGTGTGAAGCGCCGAGATGGGTGAGGGGAGGGAAGTGGTGGAGGACGTTACCAGGCGCTACTCTGTGCATCCCACAATGCCCAGTCCTTTTCTTTAAAACCTCTCATCTCTTGCTATTCTCCATTTTGTGGTCGTTGTCACACCTTTCTTTCACTGTTTAGGACTTGCATATGCAAAAGCCACCTCCGAAAATGAAAATAAAGAAATAACGATTACAGTCACGTGTTTTTTCCTCCAGTTCTGCTGTCTGCACATGAAAGGATACGCGATGGCTTTCAGTTGCATCACATACCAACCAATAGCTGTACTGTTGTAGTGGCCAAAGAAACTCAAACCATATTTTTGGCAGCAGCTGCAATGACCTGACGCCACAGATCGTTTCTTTGTCTCACTGTCTGGGCCTTTTGACCCTCTCCTTCGACAAATCAGATCACAGATCAACTCTTTACTAACTCTGCCACTCGACTAAAACAAACGGTATAGACGCACGTTCAACACCAGCTTGAACTCCACAGGCAAAATAAATCCAACAAACTTCATCACCTCCTCCAACAAACTGAGCAGAACAGAAATCCCTCATCCATCACTGCACCCAGCTCTTGGTCAACCTACACCACGACAATACCACCCCATTGTAATACTCCCATACACACACACACACACACACACACACACACACACACACAGAGAGCCACCTTCAACAGCATTCAGTCTCCTCTCATATCCAACCCACCATTTCAAATTCGTCCATTGTATACCAACCACCACACAGTCATTCTCATATTTTGACTTCTCTGCCCTGTCCTCTCAGACCTAGCACTAGCTAATACTGTATTTTGTTTTCCACGTGAACATATTTTCCGAACCATGAGATGGTTGAGCCATCATACGCTCTGTACCTCCACCTCCACCCTCTCTCAAGACTCCGACACATTTGAACATGATTTCAATCCGTTCGCCTACAAACACCCTCAATCAGGAAATCCAGTGGGAATACTTCGCATTGAAGTATGAAATAAATCAGTCAATTCAACTCAATTCACAAATCAAATCTCACATCCTAGGAACATCAGTTTATGGTCAACTGACGACAACGGGATGATATTAAAAATCAAAACTGCACACAAAGAAGGCGCAGTCTAGTTAGGGACCGAGAACTGCACATCAAATGTGCCAAACAACTTTCAAACTCCCAGTTCTGTGAACCACTTCAAGCTCCCTTACTGGTAAAAAAAGAAAAAAAAAAAAAAAAAAAACAGCCCATTAAGAAAACAAGAAACGAAGAGATCCAAATAATTACTTTTCTCCATCTGCCAAACCCTTAACATCAATTACCTACATAACTATCATTCTGTCTTTCCCCTCAGATCAAGACTCTTGGAGACCAGTTGCGTCAGCCTATTCTTGCCACACAGAACACGTTTCCCACCCACCTACTCATAAATTTTTAACCCACTTGCACAGACACGACCCACCTATAGATCAACACGACACCACCGACCCCCTCAACATACTTCAAAAGTTCAATTGAAAACCTATGTGCCATCCCATGATACGGTTTTCAATGGAACATACCACACACAGAAGACAAGACAAGAGTAAAGTCCGCTGTCACAGTTGTTTCAGGCAGCGTTTTCCTTTCTTTGGTGGTGACTGGTAGAAAGGAGTCAATGTCATATTTTGTACGGCACTGGACTGGTTGCAGCTGGTGGGGACGACATCGTTGTCAGGCAGGAGCCATGAAAATGTTGCTCCTACTCACAGCAGCCTGGTCGTTTTAACTGTGCAAAACATGACATTGCCAACCTTGCTATTTTTCTACGATGCTGGTGGGAAGGCCATTGCAGTTTTTCAAGTCATGGCTGAGAGACTCTTCAGGAATTAGGGAACCGATAGATGACGAAATATGTAGATCTTTTTTTTACCATCCTCCGTCTGGTCAACGTTACTCGAGGACCCCATACAGTGCAAACACATTCTAGCATGGGATGGACAAACCTGTAGGCAGCCTCCTTCAGGTGGCTAACACTGATCCTCAAATTGCGCCGGAGAAAGCCAAGGGTTGTATTGCCTTCATGGCATACGATGTTGGTATGCTGATCCCGGCTGAGATCTCAGTTGAGGGTGACGCCGAGATTCTTGGCAGAGGTGACGATCGCTAAACTGCCTATGAAGCTGGTATGGTTTTTGTTTGTTTTTTTAAGCTGGTATGGATGTTCTGTTGCCTTTTTACAGAGAGGGTGGTGCATTTCCCGCCATGAAATACCATGTCCCAGCTAAGTCTCCAGTTTTCAAGTTGCTGGAGGTCTTGCTGCTGTTGCTGCACACAAAGGTGGCTTTTGGTGAAGCAAAAGACAACAGTGCCATCATCAAACAGGCTTGCAGATGAAGATAGTTTTTTTTCAGGAGGTCGTTGATGTAAACCAATAAAAGCACTGGTCCAACGATTGATGATTGAAGAATTCATGAGCACCCACCAGCCAGATGTGATTTTGCAATAATGAGCACTACTGCTTGTTTTCTGTGTTAAACTGATGCATGTGCCATCACCCCCCCGCCCTCACACACTCTAATGGGAGACCTTGTGGACCAGCAGGCTTTGACTGACGCTATCAAACGCCTTTGCAAAGTCCAGAATAATGTTTGCCTAGTTCCCACGCTCTATGTCGGCAAAAAGGTCTTCGATGTCGTCAAGGAGCTGGGTTTCACAGGACTTTGATTTTTCAAAACCCATGTTGTTAAGCGTGTATTATTGCTCTCCAGGTGGTTGAGAGATGTTGTCAGTGCGCTGGTCGGACAGGGCGTGCAATTGATGCTATAGATGAGCTGAAAATGATGGTCAGTATGGCGTCTGTTTCACCAGACAGCTCTTGTAGAACTCGCGGAGTGATGTTACAAGGTGCACAAGCCTTGTATCAGTCCAGGGTCTGCGAGATTTTCCGTACTCCATCTCTTTCGTGATGATTATGTCGTTGAGTGTCGACTGCGGGTAACACCAGACATCTGACACATAGTTTTATTTTCACTGGTTGTAAACTCAGCCCTCAGTGAAAACCGACTAGAACTGAGCTGTCAGAATCTAAATTTTGGCGCTAGAGTCTATGACCAGTTGTCTTCTGGTACCTTCAGGGGGGAGGCATTGCCTTGGTGATTCTCTAGCGCTTGACTAAAGTGCAGAAGCGTTTTCAAATGCGAGGCCCCACTACTGACTCAGGGTCTTCACCGAAGGCCTTGTTGATGGACTGCCAGTTGGAGCGACAGTGTTGGTGTGAAGGGTGTATGATCTGCTGTATGTCCTCTTGTGCTTGATCGCTCTAAGGATTTGACACTTGCCAGAATGGAATCTCTTGTCCCGGCTATCTTCTCATGCACACCCCGACCCCCCCCCCCCCCCCCCCCCCCCCTCCCTTCTGTAGGTCTTCCCGGAGCATAGTATGATCGTTGTCGGATGAGACAGGGTATTGACAACTGGCGTTATCTGCTATGCGCTGGAGTCAGTCTACCTGGGAAAGCCGGTTTTATTTATTAGTCCAGAGTGTGTGTGTGTGTGTGTGTGTGTTTGGGGGGGGGGGGGGGGGGGGGGGGGGGGGGGGGGGGTGCGTGCGTGCGCGTGTGTGTGTACACATAACCAGCAACAACACCAAAAATTGCCGATCTGACTACCACAACAACTCCTTGTCCCCCATATCTAAATCTCCAATGATTGCTGATGTTGATGGCTGGATGCTAACGGAAGTAAAGTTCATTTCATCTCTCATTGCGGAAAATGACCGGACTAAAGATTGGTTTTAAAAAAAATGTGTAGGAGAAGTGAGGATTTGACATGGGTGCTAGAGAAAGAGAGGGTAGAACACAGAGGTAGAGGTTGTGATGGTGGTAGTGGTGGTGGTGGTCGTGGTGGTGATGGTGTGTGTGTGTGTGTGTGTGTGTGTGTGTGTGTGTTGTGTGTGTGTGTGTGTATGCTGATGACGATGATGATTATGGATGATGATAACTGTAATGTTTATTCCAAAGGATAACAGATAAACTTTTTTTTTCATGCAGTCCGTACCCTGCAAAGGGGCTGAGCGTGACTATAGTGTGCATAAACTGAAAAAAAGGAGAACTTTGGTGAGAGAGAGAGAGAGAGAGAGAGGGGGGGGGGGGGGGATTGATACTCTTCATTCCAAAGGGTAATAGATTAACCAGATTTTTTGTCATCTGGCCCTTGTAATCTTAGAAACAACAACAGCAAAAAATTCACACACGAAAACAATTACATGGTATGAATTGCTTATAATGAGAATTCTAATGATTCACATAACCAGAAGCAAAACACCTTGAGAAATTACTAGTTGTTTGATTGATAGATAATCTTTCAGCATCAGGATCAGGACTAGGGCGTTGTATTAAAACAATTTAGCCTATTTAGGCTTTTTACGCCCCTTCTGTTTTTGGTGTCTGTTGGTCCGGTTGTTGACTAGCTCAGTCTTCTTTAACCATCAAAGTCATATTTAATTTTAATTAATGATTCATGTTTATCTTTGAGGTTCTTGAATGTATTGTACTTGGTGCACGTTTGATGTTAGTTGTTAATTTATTCCAATAATTGGTTACTCTGTTAGTAAATGCAAATTTTCTCAAATGAGTTCTGGGATATTGTTTGAATATCTTATCTTCACTGTTTCTTGTAGTATTGATCTGTGGAGTGCAAAAGAGCATGCTTTGTCAATATCATCAAAACCATTAGATATCATATATGTCTGAATCAAGTCCCCTCTTACTCTTCTTGCTTTTAGTGTTGGAAGTTGTTTTAACTATGGATCATCATTAATCTTTCTTGGTATGAGTAATCCATTTTATACACAATGGATCATCATTGTTGCTCTTATTTCAACTGGAGGGCTGTTCTAGAGCTTCTGGTTGTCTCTTTAACATTGGATACTACAGTATTGCCATGTTCAAGATATGGGTCTCATAATGTCTTATTATTGGGTATTTGTCATTATCAATTGTAAGTGCTTGGAATGATTGTGTGACAGTCTCTCTCTCTCTCTTTTTCCATTTCAAGATCAAACAAGCCTCTCTCTTTTCCCTCATTAAACAAATCTCTCTCTCGTTCGTCTCTCTCACTCTCTCTCTCTCTCTCACACACACACACACACACACACACACACACACACACACACACACACACACACACACACACACACACACACACACACAACATTATCTCCTAATTCTCGCCGCCTTGAAAACCAGTCTTGCCTTATGAACAAGGTTATGGAATAAGGACACATGCTGTACTTGAACATAACTGCCTCATGAATCCTCGTTCATTCCTCTTCAGGCTAATCTGATAATACTGTGTTGCTGACTGAAGCCTCTTATATCCTACTTCCTCACATTGATATTATATCCAAGAGAGAGAGAGAGAGAGGGGAGAGAGAGAGAGGAGAATGTGTGTGTGTGTGTGTGTGTGTGTGTGTGTGTGTGTGTGTGTGTGTGTGTGTGTGTGTGTGTGTGTGTGTACGCGCACACGTGTGCGCAAGAGAGACAGACAGATTTACTTTGTATATATGTGTTTTTTTTTTCATGCTAATGTAGCCGGGTGCTAACAGTGTATATTTCTTGGTCACCTGTCGTAAACGAGATATTTTGTTCATGAATTATCTTCCCTCTTACCTCCCTTGGTTGAATCTCTTTTTTTTTTTTTTTATTGTGTAGATTCCTTAAATCATGAATGCCTCAGAACCTACATAGTTGTGTATACGTCGCTGAAGTGACAAAAATTAATGTATTCTATTCATTACAATCGTGTTGGACTGAGAAGCCCATATTTTCCCTAAAACTGGTATCTCGACCAAATTAATACTTGATACTTACCTACTTACTTACTTACTTGATACTTGATTCTTGCGGTGTAGAAGGCCTCTATGGCCTTTCACCGTTCCAAGAAAGAAGTTACTAGACTACGTGTGGCATGCGTGGCACAGCCTAGTGGTAGCATTTTTGGTTGTACAGAGTCGGTGCATTCCCCCAGTGCGTATCCAGTCTGTTTTTAAATGCACTGACGGATGGGCGGTTACAACATTGTCCGGAAGACTATTCCAGACTGTGACAACACGCTGGGAGAAGTAACCAGCTCGTGTGTTCAACCTGGAGTGTCCCTTGGCCAGCTTAAGACTGTTTCCCCGGTGTCCTTGCCTTGGAAGAGGGGGAGCACTGGTCGATCTGTGTCACAGATCCTGTGGACGTATTTGTATATGTCGATCATGTCACCTCTGGTTCGACGGTGTTCCAAGCTAGGTAGCTTCAGGCTAGCAAGACGTTCTGGGTAGGGGAGATCCTTCAGGGGACCTATCAGGCGGGTTGCTCTCCTTTGGACATCTTCCAGGTCACTGCAGAGTGTCTTGTGTCTTGGTTGCCAGACTGAGTGGGCTGGTCTCACTAGGGACTTGTAGAGTGAAACGAAAGTTTTGGGCGTAAGATGGTCAAAGGTTCTCCTTATAACGCCTAGGGTTCTGTTGGCTTTTGCTGTTATGTGTGCCACATGATTCTTGAAGCTCAAATCTTTGTCAACCAACACACCCAGGTTTTTTTCAACGTCACTCTCCTCTAACCAATGAGTGCACTCCACTTTCCTGGGGGCTGCGTCCCTTCATGCAATAGGTGGCTGCTTCCTTTGGATGGCCCAGTCTCAGGACACTGCACTTTTCTGGGTGAAAGCGTAGTTGCCAGTCCGTGGACCACTGCTGTAGCCGGTCTAGATCCTCTTGAAGAGTAGCCCAAGAATTGCTGTCGTCGCTACGCGTAAAAACCTTGGTGTCATCCGCAAAGAGAGCTCAATATAAATGTGGACATGGCGAGGCAAGTCGTTGATGTACATGACGAATAGGATAGGCCCTAAAACGCTGCCTTGAGGGATGCCACTTGTCACCCTTGCTTGTTCTGATCTTACGCCATTTACGATGACCTGCTGTGACCTGTCGGCAAGGAAATCCCTAATCCATTCGAGGACCTTTCCACTGATGCCATGAGCTTCCACTTTGGCTACTAACCTGCGGTGGGGTATCTATCAAAGGCTTTCATGAAATCCATGTATACTGCATCCACCCCTCCTCCTGCATCAATCATCTCAGTCCAGATGTCCAAGGGTCTCCAATAGCTGAGTCGTACATGATCGTCCCTGAGTAAAGCCATGCTGTCGCCTGCTAATTAGTCTGTTATCTTGGAGGTGTGCTAAGAGCTGTTCACGAACAAGTGCCTCCATAGTCCTGCAGAGTATGCAGGGTAGGCTTACTGGCCTGTAATTGCTTGGGCTGAGCCGGCTGCCTTTCTTAATCTTGGCGCCATTTTGAATTGTCCGACGAACAAACCGTAAATAATTCTTGATTTCACATAAAGTATGAGAGAATCCAAAGAATCCATGATTGCGCATTGAAAGTAAAGTCCATAAGCTCTCATTTCGTATATCGCATGCCTATGATCTTTTCTGTACAAGCTTGCGACTATACGAAATGACTGACGGCGCCGGTCCGCAGAGTGTCGCCCGGAGTGTTGCTTGGAGTGTTGCCTAGCGTGGTCCCCGAGAGCGTGTCCCGAGAGAGTGATCAGTGCGCTGAGTGCTGAGAGAGAGAGAGAGAGAGAGAGAGAGAGAGAGAGAGAGAGAGAGAGAGAGAGAGAGAGAGAGAGATGCTCGCAGGGCTGTGTTTCCTGGTTTGAGCCTATTATGGAAGGAAATAAAAGGAGAAAAACTCCACGTCGTCCTCTGCGTCTTCTTGACTGGCTGCTGTCCCTTGGTTCCTGTACTTATCACCATCTGCCTGTCTTCACCTGCACACCCCTTACCCCTCCACACCATCACACTAATACGAATCATCAATGAGCCTTTATTTACGAGGATAATAGATAAGCACTGACGCGCTATTTTTTTTTTTTTACATCCAGTCCTCGCCCAGAGTAGGGACTACAACATGCAGTGAAATAAAATAATGTAAAAAAGCAAACGAGCAAAGAAACAGTTAAGGCGGTCATGCAATCATAGTGGAACATCAAATGAAAATAAAAGAAATGGAGAAAAAAAAAACAAAAAAAAAAAAACGAACAGAAAATAAAAACTAAGAATAAAAATGATCATAATGAAAGTAAAATGAAACTAAGAATAAAAATAATATATAAGCATATAAAAATGTACTATAACGTACACCAATTAGCATGTATAAAAACAGACAGTAAAATGAATATGACAATGTATGTACAGAATTTGGAATACACACACACACACACACACACACACACACACACACACACACATACACACACACACACACACACACGCGCGCGCGCGCGCGCGCGCGCGCGCGCACGCACGCACGCACGCACGCACGCACGCACGCACGCACGCACGCACGCACGCACACAGAGAGAGAGAGAGAGAGAGAGAGAGAGAGAGAGAGAGAGAGAGAGAGAGAGAGAGAGAGACAGAGACAGAGACAGAGACAGACAGAGAGACAGAGAAAGAGACAGAGACAGAGAAAACGAGGCACAACATGTAATCATTTTTCATAAGGCATGAAAATACGTAGAAGGTATTTAGCAATGTGACATGGAATTTGAAAGAGAGAGAGAGAGAGAGAGAGAGAGAGAGAGAGAGAGAGAGAGAGAGAGAGAGAGAGAGAGAGAGAGAGAGAGAGAGAGAGACAGACAGACAGACAGACAGACAGACATACAGACAGACAGAGAATCGTTTTAACCTAGGGTGACAGGTAGTCAAGACGACACCTTTTTTTGCGGGGGTGGGGGGGGAGAGAGAGAGAGAGATCTGGACACTGATGGATATTAATAAATTGCGAAACATATGATCAATTTTCCTTGAGTTTTGTCCAAAAAGATGCATCGTCCGCGGGAGTAGCAACCCTTGGAATATTCTCCAGTCGAACGAAGTGCTTATTGAGACCACAGCTTTTCGTTTTCAACTTGTTATTTGCTGTCACTCAATCATGGATGAACCCATGGAATCTGTGGAACCCGATTCAATAACCAATACAGATCGAGGTTCGCAGGAAAACGATAGACAGCCACCAGCCCAGCTACTTCGACCTGGAAGCATGGGTACGACAAAAATCGAGCATATCAAACTTAAAACTCTCAAACCGATAACGTCATACGGTCATGTCGTGACTAACTTTGGCAACGCAAACGTGGACAGTATCAACACTTGCATTTCATTTTCATGCCATGGATTTGAAAAGCGAATCCATATGTATTTTTCATACAGCAAACAGGAAGTTGGCATGTCGTGCGTGGTTTAGTAAAATATGTGCATGGGACCTGACTGTAAGAATAGAAGTGAAAGACTGAAAGTGAAACAGGTGAAGTTGCACTATTGTAATACCTAATTGAGGTCTCTCATAGTGGAATGTTAAAGAAATGTACCATCAGTTTTGATGTGTATCAGTTTTATACCAACAGGAAATGGGAGGGAGGGGGCATGAATAAAGAAATAAATCAAAGGAGTGTTAAAAATACACTTGTTGTAATTGACTCTTTGGCAGCAGAACATCACTGAGTGCAAGCAGATGTGTTTGGATTTGAAGGAGATTTACAGTATTTGGTGTGTAGATATTAATAGTAACATTGCTTCACACTAGTCAAATGAATGGACATACCGCCCATGTGAAATAAGGACAAGACATACAGGGGTGTTTGTTAACATGTCTGTCTGCCCTCTGCCCCTCTTCCACTCTCCCATCCCATCTCATCAAGAGGAAGTTACAGTCTCTCACTCATGAGTGTATTTGTTAGCAGCAATCAAGAAGGCAGAGTACTTTGTATTAAACAGCAAACAAATCAGTTAGCAGACTGGCTTCCTTCAATGAAGTCAGTTTAGATTGCCACCAGGTCAGGCCACAAACATGTTGACTGCTGTGCACAGTCAAGCAGTCTGGGTATCATAGTAGTGATTCTTGTGAATGGAGTGTGTGTGTAGTCAAATGAATGGATGGAAACTGAAAGCTGTGATGGTGGATAGAATCAGTCAGCCTGTTTTCAGGGCATCATTGACAAGATTTTTCACAGATGACATGGCAGCGTACAACATTGTGGCTGCACAGGATCATACCAGTCTGCAAGAACATCTCCACAGGTTCCCTGACTGGGAAGCACCTAGACCATTCATGCTTAGCATTGCTAGCCTCACCCTTTTCAACTTCATTCGAGACTGTTCTCAGATCATTGTTTTTGTGACAAAATACCTAGGAATGACAAAGTACTTGTTGTCTCCAATAATATATCACAGCTTACTTTCAGCCTGAGAACTGAACAAGAGGCTGTCACTGGAGAAATGCAGAAAAATAGTGCAAATAGCAATGCTCCACAAAATGAAATATGGACTAGCACAAACTTTTTGAGTGAGACCCCTGTTGACGACCCATCTCTTCCATGAATGATACAGACATTGCCAGCAGTGGACCCTCATTTCCTGTAGAATGCACCACTGGGAGAGTTCCTTCTTCATACCCAGAACCCTGCAAGATTTGAACTTGCTTCCAGCAGCAGAGGCATTTTGGCCCAACATTCCTGACATATTGGCTAGAATGTTGCATAAATTCTATCACCTTTGTTGTTGTTATTGTTGTTGTTTGTGTTAGGTTAGGGCTCACCCTTTTTTTTCTGAACTGGTGGGGCTGGCCAATAGTGCCTTTTGCCAGTGTGCAGCTTCTCACTGTAGCTGAATCTTGGCCCTAAGATGGTAAATTGAACATTTTGTTATCCTTTTCTGTAGGGCGTTCTGATTGTACTACTTTGTAGACTGTGCACAGTGCAGGCCTCCAAAAAGTGGCAGAATCATCAGCCCACTGAAGGAGGATTGATGACAGCTGTTGTATGGAAGAAGAAGGCATCCAGTATTAACAGTATTGAAATATGTTGTATCTGCAGAGCTGTCAAAAGCTTCTGTTTTTGTGTAACTACTACTATTTTATTGAACATGTTATGTTGCTACACCCTGCATGACGAAATGCTATGCAGAAAAAAAGACATGCCATGTATACATGTATACTTCACAGGCTTTACAGCAGCTTAACGCTATCAATACAGACCCTCGTTCTGCTCTATGTGCCCAGTTAACACTACATTCACAGTACTGAAATCCCCTCAGGACACCTGATTTTGAGCATTTTTAATTTATTTTTCTTAAAAGCCTAAATCCGAATGACTTTATTTTTGTGCAGTGAAATACAGATATCTGTCATCTTCTTGATGATAAATGTTGAAAGTTAAAATAATTATTTTTGTTGTTGTTTGATTGAGTTGAAAATGACATACTTTGAACAAGGAGCACTGATTCAGTGCTTGAAGATGCCATCGTGTTGGTTGCTTTCTCTGCAAATCAACTAATGAAATCGACTTTTAGTAGCTTGCTAACTGGTATGATATGACGTAGGAAGGACTGTATCTGTATGCTGACACCATTGGTTAAAAATTCTCTGGGAAATTTGGTCACATATTTTTAGGAGACTGTTGCTATCGATCATTCTCGCGACATGTCCTTAGTGACAGATTGCTTGCTGCGATTATTTTTGCCTCACGTCGCTGAGTGGTAAGTTGGGTGCAATGATCATTCTCATGGCATGCTGCAAAGAAGACAAACTAGGGAACCAAGTCAGCATACATCTTCAGACTGTTGGCTTGTTTTGTTGAAAAATGGCCAAGTTCAGTAAGGAGAGGAAGGAAAAGAAGAAAAAATTGCAAAAAGACAAAACAAAACCTTTCTGTAACTAGCAAAACTTCTGTCTTACTAGTCCACCATCACGTTTTGTGGAACGTGTAGTGTGACTGAAAGTTCTGTTGAGTCTGGCTTGTTGCATTGAATACATGGGCAACACTAACTTTTGAAATTCTACATCTTAATATGTCAAAATGCTATATATACACTTTGTCAGTTGGTGCTTTTGAGGCCATAGCAGTTCTACATGTGAGGGGGTAGGGAAGAATGAAGATGCTGAAAATAAGAGTGTATCGCCCAGCATGCTTACCTCTGTAGGCCAGTCCAACTACCGAAAGGGTCCCTGGTAACACACTCAAGTTCACAATTTTAACCTTTATTGACCCTTGATTTTTTTCCTTACATGGAGGCTAACACAAGTCAGATCTGTTTAGCCATGCGATTTTGCTGTATTTTGTATGCATGTTTTGGTAGAAAAAAACTACAAATATGAGGAATTAGAAAAGAATGGAATGGAAAATAAAAAGTTTTGAAATGAAGTTCTTGAGTGGTAATTGGACTTGCGGATGTAACCCTGGTTTTGTCCTGGTGTTGTAATTTTGGGGTTTTAGTTTGACCAAAGAGTGACAACTCTTGCTAACTTCCATGTGCAAAATCAAGTCAAATTTTGTCTGCTTCTTCCACAGCATGCCCTGAAACATTGCAAAAACCAGTGAGAGAGCATGAACTTGTGCTGAAGTATGCTGATGAATCAGGTTTGAAAGTAATTTGTGTTGGGGAAAAAAATATCTTAACAACTGCAGGATCTGGTATCCCTATATCCTCTGCTGTGTGGAAGCAAAACAAATCCACCCTCTCCCCCTTACTCACTGCTACAAAAAAATTGGATGACAACATTTTAACATCCCAATCCTTGCCTCTACCTCCCCCTCCTACCTCTGCCCTCTACCCTCTTCCTTCCCACACTTTTACAGAAATTAGGACATATGGATATACTCTGTGTTGAAAAGTACTCCAATTGCAGTTTCAGGGTAAACAGGTCTGCAAGTATAAGCTTACATGACAAAGCTTTCTTAGAGACTGGTAGTGGTATGATATTTCTAAAGAATAGGGCACAGGCAACCATGGGAAATCAATTCTGTTCTGGAATAGGATGGCAGGGCTGGACGAATCCAGCTTCCAGGTCACCATTGGTGCTTGCAAATGCAGGTAGGTGAAGGAATTTCAAAACTGAATAGCTGGACGGGTGTTTTGAAAATTGGCTGCCCTGAATCGATAATTTCTCAGAGCATTGTAGAGAGCATTTCGCTTTGATCCTCATCTAGAGTGAATGTTTACTTCATAATTTTCACATGTTGCACATGAAACTGATCAGTGATTGTGCTAGATATTTAACAAACAGTTACGGCAACTCAATAAAAAGCAAATGAGACGCAAACAAATTGGTAGCCTGGTCATAGCAGTTAGTGAAATTCACATGCTGTTCATGAATGCAGCATTCCAGGTTCTTTACCACTACTGTAGATCTGGTATGTGTGGTAATGGTGACAGATAGTTTCGTCAGGATTTTGTCATCTGAACTGATGAAATGTGGGTAGTTTTAGGTAAAGATATACCCAGAGCTGATACAATTAGAGTAATCCCTGTTGCTCCACAGACACAGTTATTAGGTACACGGTCTCGTAGCTACAACTTTGCAGATGTCTGACCTACGCATAGCCTAACATGCTGGTCAGACCTTGAGTAACCTACAGGTACACATTGGCTGTTCGGTTATCATTGTAAAAGAGTGGTGAGTGTACTTGTGTGTGTGTGTGTGTGTGTGTGTGTGTGTGTGTGTGTGTGTGTGTGTGTGTGTGTGCACACACACACACACACAGTCCACACACACACACACACACACACACACACACACACACACACACACACACACACACACACACACACACACACACGCACACACACATGAAAGCATGGGTAGACAGACACACACACACACACACACACACAGTACACACACACACACACACACACACACACACACACACACACACACACACACACACACACACACACACACACACACACACACACACACACACACACACACACACACACACACATCCATACACATACATGTTACTGTTTTGAATGCGCTTCAAACCAACAAACCTTACTCATGTTATGGTCCAGACACAGCTAGCTCCTTATATATATAATGTTGGTTCTTGACGCCCTTGCAGTCATGATGACCCTCACCATGGAAGACTATCTCAGCAAGTACTGGCCCACCCTGCAAGGCGCCATTGACCAGCTGTTGACCATGAAGCCAGGAGCCTACATCCCCATTTCCTATGAACAGATGTACAGGTTAGTGGAGATTGTAGGATACCCAATTGTTAATGGAGTTTGAGGTAACCAAGCTTTTAATGTCTTGCTGTGCTCATTACTCTTATTGGAGATTTATTTGCTTGACTTAGTTAATAATGAAATTAGTGGATAGATCATCTTGATATAGGATAAACAAAAAAAAGAAAGAAAAAAGAAAAAAAAAAACTGTCATGGTTTTCCTCACACACATGTTGTAGGTATGTATGCACACGTTTGTGCATATATATATATATATATATATATATATATATATATATATATATATGGGGGTGTGTGTGTTTTCAAAACAGTCTCTAAAATTGCGCAAATTACGTATCGAGTGCATCTTACCATATAATGGAAGTATTGAATTGGAAGTACTCTTCATTTTAGGGAACAAAGATAAAGCACCATTTGCCGAAATCTAGATTTAGATTTTTTGAGTTCGTTGGAAACCGTGAGAATGTCCTATCTTAAAGAAGGGGATTCAGTTGAGGAGATCGACGCTGGCATCTTTAATAAGTGGTGATGGGCATGGCTGAACAAAATAGATGATGAAAAACGACAACTTCATGTTTGGTGTTTGAAAATGAACAAACCTGGTGTAGCGTTTTTGCCGTGTGTGCAACTCAGACCTCAAGTATGGATCCAATGGAAAATCTCAGCTGGCAAAGCATGCCAGAAGTCCGGACCATATTTAAAGCATGAAGATAAGAATTTCAGTAAAATCTTTTTCAGCAGCCCTCCATCCCCTCCCCCCCCCCATCCCTTCCCTCCTAGTGACACACACACAGGCACGCACAGACATGCGCACACACACAAAGATGAATATAAGGCAGAGAGAGAGAGCTCTAGACATAATAGTATGAAAAAAAAAATTTTAAAGAAAGAAAAAAAAAATGTCAAAAAAAAATATATATAAGGGTTAGTTTTCTGGAAAAAAGGATGAGGAAAACTACTAACGGTTCTATTTGTTCCCATCTATGTCCAAGGCACCAACCAAGCTGGTTTTTGGGGGGTAATTTTTTTCCCTTTTCTTTTTTTTTTTTTTTTTTTTTTTTTTTTTTTTTTTTTAATTTAAAATGATGACTTTTGTTCACTTATAAGCAATGAATATGTGTTTCAAACGCGGCCTCAGTTCCAAATTTCGTTTCACCTGAGGCCACGAAAACTGTCTGAATTTGTCAAAAAATCAATTTTGGCCGGGGAGCTTTGCCCCCCTGAGCCCCCCACCAGGGGCGCTGCCCCTGCCACAAAAACTGTCTGAATTTTTCAAAAAATCAATTTCGGCTGGTGGGCTTTTGCCCCTCTGGGCCCCCCACCAGAGACGCTGCCCATGGACCGGACCAGGGGCGCTGCCCCTGCCATGAAAACTGGAACCTACCAGGGGCCTAGGCAGCCCCTGGACCCCAACCTTTCAGTTATTCAATTTTTTTCCAGTTTCACCCATGTATATGCATTTATAAATGAAAGTGTTCACACATGCACATGTACATTTTATGCACAGTTTTTCAATTTTTTCCAGTTTCACCCATGTATATGCATTTATAGATTAAAGCGTTGACACATGCACATGTACACTTATGCACATGCACACATACACACACACACGCACGCATGCACGCACGCACGCACACACGCACGCACGCGCGCGCACACACGCACACACACACACACACACACACACACACACACACACTTTACTGATATGCTCAAAGATTTGCATCAATCCTTGGGTGACTGGAGGTATTCAAGAATTACTTAGATCTGATCATGTGAGTGGCCCATGTAAAGCAGTGTGCCCAGTAGATTAGTTATCCATGATGTCCATGACATCGCTGGTTTACAAAAGGTGAAGATTTTTCTTTCATGAAGTTTTTGTTGAACGTTTATTGAGAAGGTTTCTACCACACTGATTTGGCTCAACAATTGTATCCATGAAATACTTGCAATTTGTCATTTGAACAAAAACAAAACAAAAATTGGCTGTTAAATTTATATTAACATCTAGACTTGTAACTGAAGATCCTGTGCTGATGGAAATAAGCTTTCTGGTCTATGTTTGAGCTTTTTTCCAACAATAATTAATCTGCTCTTACAGGGCTAAATGTTGATATGGTACACACACAAAAAGAGTCGTTTTCATTGTAAAAGGCAAGAAAGAAAATGATAGTTTTTGTTTTCATTGGTGATGTAGAGAGAAGGAAATCACAATGAAATGATCTGTCGAAATTGTTTTTTTGTTGGGTTTTGTATTTCCTTTTTTGTCCTACTGATTTTGTTTTTGTTCCATATTTCAGCTGTGTGTACAAGTGCGTGTGCAAGCAGTTCTCGGAGCGGCTGTACGGAGACCTCATAGAGCACGTCACAAAGCATGTGCAGTCACTGTCCGAGCAGCTGCAGAGTCATGTAAGATGTCCTCTTCCTGTCAATACAGCTTGTGTCTGTTTTCCATGGAGTCAGCCTAGGGAACATTGTGACACCTGCTCAGTATGAAATGTGATGAAAGTTATTATGCCAAAGTTCAGTGAAGGGGAACATGAGAGATTGCAACATAAACAATTGATAGTGAACAACTGAAGTGGCATTGCCCGTGTTTTGTTCAGCTTTTTTCACAGCTATGCTGTTATATGTTTATACATATGTACGCAGGGTACATTTTCATGGTTGTATAAACACAGCTTTATCTGTCTTCTAAGAGTCCCTGATCTGCAAAAACAGAATCAACTGAAAGTTTGTCCCTCCATCTGGCCTTGTCTAGTGCTTCATTGATAGTCTGCATTCCATATTTTTGACTGAACTATCATATGTATAAGATTCTGTTTCAGTTAGTATGCTTTCATTGGTGATTTAAGATCTTTAATCTGTATGAAGTAACATCAGGTGAAATACATGTATGGGTATCATTTGGACTGTGAACAAACTCCGCTTGGGTTGGAAAACATGGGAAGTTTTGTTTGGTCAGACTATGAGATCCTTGCTGCAGCTGTTTTTCTTTCCAACTGGAACCAGTGTACAGTTTGATTAGCACGAAAAACATGCTGGGAGTGCCATGCATTGATGTGTCTTCTGTGATATTTTTGTTATCCATCAAGTGTGTTACTCTAAAGAAATATTTCTGTCAGACTAGTACTGGAGTAAGGTATGTGGAGGGGTGACGGCAGAAACGCTGATGCTTTTGTATATCAAGCTTATATTCATGGACTGACAGTTGAACCAGAGAGTAGAAGTGGAGAGAAAGAATGAGAAAACATCAAAAATGAAAAAAGAAAAGTATGGTGAGTAGATTGAAGATAGAGTAGATTACACTTGCATTGGCTGTGAATGATGGTAAAGTGGATTGCCTAACATAATTTGTTTATCAGTTCTATGAAGTCATTGGATAAAGATGTGGGGCATTGGTGATAGGGCAACTGCTTTATCCCATGAAGCATGTCTGTGTTAAACACCATGTGTGGAGCTTCATCACCAGTGCCAAGGATTCTGAAGATTGTCACCTGGGAAATGAAGGCTGGTGGAAACCAAGTGCAATGAATGGTTCCCCCAACAAGAAAGAATTCTGTGTTCCTCATGAACTGTTAGAGAAGAACTGTAGAACCATTTTGCTTTAATGCCCTTCAGCCAAACAAGAGTAGGAGAAAAACTCTCCATTTTTCTTCGACAGTTGTTTCCTATTCCATCTTCCTCCTTTCTTCTTCCTCCCCCATTTTATTTTAAATTAAAGAAACGCAGATGTTTACTAAACTGCATTTACTGATGAAATTAAAGTATTAATCAGAATGTGTTTTTCTTAGGAACTTAGTTGTTCAGTGTATACTGCTCAAAAGAATATAAGGACTGCCCTCTCTCTCTCTCTCTCTCTGTGATAGGGCTTCTGATGTTCCTCCATCTTATAATCATATGTAAGTATGCACAGAGATTTGGACAGAAGCGTTCACACTCTATAAATACCAATTCTCCTCTCGCATGGGCACACAGACCCTGTCACTCACAAACGGCCCTTACAAAGGGGATAAGACACCTACATAATATTCAGAAAATGAAATTTCATTTAAAACGTGACTCTGAGCCCTAACCTTTCACTACTCAGCTGGTTTATCTGCATCATACAAAATGTAAATAGCATACAGATAATCCAGTGATTGCAACCCTTCTATCTCAGCTGTTTTAAGTTCTCTGGGAAAGACAGAATTTCAAACTTCCATGAAAGTTATGTGCAAAGGAAAGGTAAAAGAAAAGAAAGAAAAACATATGTAACTTACTGATCATTTCCTTTGGCTGAACAGTTCGGTTCTTTGCATAGTCTGTATCATCTCAGCCACATTGATCGCTCTGAAGACGCCACGCTGTTTTTCCAGTATTGTAGATTTGGCAGAATCCTGTTTGGAGGATGCTGGCAGTACAGCTGGTTCCCTTGAATCGAGTCCTGAATCGACTCCTTTGCTGCAGTTGGCCTTTTCCATTGAAAGGGCTCCTTGTCTGGCTTCCCCAACAGATCTTGTGGTGCCGCATACACTGTCATTGGTTGAAAGCTCCCTTTCTAGGCCCCAACAGGTTTGACATGACTTACTGTCTTCTGTTCCATCGTCCACACAGATGGACAACTCACTAGTCAGGTCCCCTGGACTCTGGTTTGTGGCCTCATTACGCTGCAAGTACCTTCTCTATAGGTAGAGTTTTCTGATTCTAACCCCAACATTGATCTCGCAGTGCAGGATAATTTCACTGACTACGAAATGTCACAACACAACCTTCTCTCTGTCTCTGTCTGTCTGTCTCTCTTTCTCTCTGTCTCAATCTCTCTCCTCATGCATCCCCCCATCTCCTTCCCTGCTCTCCCCTCTCTTTGTGTGTGTGTGTGTGTGTGTGTGTGTGTGTGTGTGTGTGTGTGTGTGTGTGTGTGTGTGTGTGTGTTGTTTTCAAAGCTTTAAAATTCTAGTGCTTGTTGCTCCGTGGATTTTTTTCATATCTTGTCTATGCATGGATCAGGTCAAAAGACAAAAGTTTTGTAAGTTGCTGGGTGAAGGTTGCAGTAAAACACATGAATCCTGTTATGTTTATGGATAAAGAGGTGGATGGATGAATGGATGGATGGATGAGCTGGCAGGCAGACAGACAGACGGATATATATAGATAGATTCTTTTTATTTAAAAGCAAATTTGTTAGTTACTGAAATTGTACTCTAGATCATTTATAAATGTAGAGATACCAATGAAGGTAGTTAACGGTAAGATCAGCCATCATTGTGTTATTTGACAAAGATATGGCATACATGGTTTATGGGTATGCAACATTACCCTTAGACTAGTTCTATGAGGACATGCTGAAGCAGGACAAAGAGAAGAACATGATTGTCTTTTTTGTTTGTTTTTTTTTGAACAGGTAAATGACACCAAGGAATTTGTTGAATGTTTTTCATACCTGATGCACCGGTACCTACAAGCTTTGGAGGGCATAGTTCCAATTTTTAACTATCTTGTAAGTATACGTAGGACTCATTTTCTTGTAAGTGTACATGGGACTCATTTTGATGTCTAAAGCAAGCAATGCATTGTCTTCATTTCTAACTACCTCGTAAGTATATTTGGGATTTGTTTTCATGTTTAATCATAAGCAAGCAATTTATATCTTTAGTTGATGTTTAAGCACAAGTATGCACACATTCTTATATGCACACATGCAGGCACATTTCCTCTCTCTCTCTCTCTCTCTCTCTCTCTCTCTCTCTCTTTCTTTCTTATGGGAAAAGTGAAGTCTGTAAACGAATTTTGATTGAAAGCTGATTCTTTGGAATGTGGTAATTGTATTTAAAAGTAAAAGACATCCCTTATGACATTTTTAAAGTTGTCGTTGTTGTCGTACTGTGGCTGAAAGACTCCAGAGATTATCAAAACAGCTGAAGTACTTGAACACTATGATACAAATGCATCAGCTAGGGATGAGAACATTTCGTGTGTGACCATTTTTTATTACCTGCTACGTTGGTAGCCACGCTCAGACTTCAAGGGACTTTGGAAAACTGATAATGTTATGCTAGGAGCTTGTCATGACTGAAGACAATCCCCGCATAATTATACAGAGCATAACAACATTTTTGATGTAGCCGTGGTGTCCTAGCCTGTGTCAACAGGTCTGACAGAGCCTTACACCAATGTGGATTTTTAAGTTAAAGGCAGTGTATTTTCATGCCATATTTAAAAAAAAATGAAAATGTGAACCAGCAGCTCTGGCACAGTGGTTGGCACCGCGGATTGTAGGCGGAAAGAATGTGGGTTTGATTTCCATCAGAATCATTTATTATATGGAAGGATGTTTTTTTTTCAGTTCTGACCAGCTCTTTCTTAGAGCTGAGTTTTCTTTGGGCTTAAATGGAAGGCAAGGTTTCTTCTACTCAATAATGAATGAGTCTTACAGGGTGTGGCTCAGATTATCTGACCAATGGTGCAGGTGTCTGTATCTTTCATATGTGGTTTGATGCCAGGAGGTATTAGGAAAGCAAGCATGAAGTACAACCCTGTCATATAGCATCTGACCAGAAATGTCCATAGTATCAATCTTCATCATCCTCATTCTCATTGATCAGCCAGAAAAGAACAGTATAAAAATTCTCTGTGCCCAAAGCCATGCCTTCATACTGGCCTCAGTTTTTTGATGTCCTCTGCTTGGCTGTACCCTTGGTGGGTTTATGTGGAAGTTATCAGTATCAGCAAGCTCCTGGGGACTGTTGTTGGGACAGATGTGGTGGTGGTGCCCCCCCCCCCCCCCCCCCGAAAAAAAAAGGGGAAACTTGTGCTAGCTCTACAGTGAAGCAACAACTGTGGTCAGTGACCGCCTTCTCTTGATTGTTGTCAAGCACATGTTGGATCAGGACAATCACCTCTGAACATCTCTGATGTGACTAGCGGGAGTGCAGTGTCACCTCTAGTAGGTGGCCTAAAGACAGCTTGATACTGACTTCTCCTGTGGCCTACTGGTGCTGGGGCTGGGACATGACATGGCAAAGCAGGTGGTGGCTGTCACTGTGGGGACATGACAAAGCAGGTGGTGGCTCTCACTGTGGGGACATGACAAAGCAGGTGGTGGCTGTCACTGTGGGGACATGACAAAGCAGGTGGTGGCTGTAACTGGGGACATGACAAAGCAGGTGGTGGCTGTCACTGTGGGGACATGACATGACAAAGCAGGTGGTGGCTGTCACTGTGGGGACATGTCAAAGCAGGTGGTGGCTGTCACTGTGGGGACATGACAAAAGCAGGTGGTGGCTGTCACTGGGGGGACATGACAAAGCAGTGGTGGCTGTCACTGTGGGGACATGACAAAAAGCAGGTGGTGGCTGTCACTGTGGGGACATGACATGACAAAGCAGGTGGTGGCTGTCACTGTCGG
>JADBJO010000647.1:62500-112500 GCA_016801955.1 Conus betulinus | reverse complement strand
ACTGACCATTTTTTGATTCGGCAGCATTTAGATCAAGAAATACTTTACCGCTAGCAGTGCTGTAAAGAAATTTGCATTGTGTCTGTTTGGCAGCATTTAGTTAGAGCAAGCATCCAGCACACCATTCGCCATCTCTCCCCCGACAGTGGCCAGTCTTGTGAAGAACTTGTATTCCCTGAATCCTGGTAAGCATAGGCACAAGCGGTGATGACTGATGTCTCCTGCCTTAGATCGCTGGGCCAGAGGGTGCCGTGTGCACATTTGTGTGTTGTGTGTAAGCGACAACAGTTTCCCCTCATCCTCCACCCTCCTCTGCTTCAGTCCCACCACCCCTTCATCCCTTGTGTGTTGTGTGTAAGCGACAACAGTTTCCCCTCATCCTCCACCCTGGCCTGCTCCAGTTCCACCCCCCTTCATCCCCTGTGTGTTGTGTGTGAGCGACAACAGTTTCTCTGTCCTTCACCCATCCCTTTCCCCTCTCCCTCCACCCTCCTCTGCTCCAGTCCCACCAGTCCTTCATCCCCTATCCTATCTTTCACCTACTTTTGAAGTATCTGTGTCCAAATGTGTGGTAAAAAGCAGATGCAGGAACGATGAAATTTAAGTAACAAATGCTGGACAGTAGTTTCCATCGTTTTAAATAACACACCAGAGGAAGTTGTTGTTTAAAAGAGTTTAAATAGTGTATAGTGTTTTCAGTTTCAGAGCAAAGAACAGGTTACTGTCAAGAACATGGTGAATATCAGCATTTACAAGATAAGAGGGTTTCACATCATGTAAGAGTGGGAGTAAATCATGTACTGAAATTGAAAATTGTGTACTTAAAAAAAAAAAAAGTGACAAGGTATGAACATGTAAGGAAAATAATCAAAGGATGTGAAACTAATTTTACAGGAAGGGGGCTTGTTATAGATGACTGTTTTAGTTGAACTATAAAGGATGTTTTCTGTTAGATAGAACGCCTGTAGTTCTGTGAAGAGTAATTTCCCATTGTATATCTTAGTTCATTGGTCAGCCAATCAGCACAAGCCATGCATCTGGTTTCTCAGAAGCAAAATGCTGATTATGTCTGCAGTTAGCTTCCCTAAGTTGTTATCATGGCGGAAGTAAATGCAAAGAAACAAATGCAGGTGAGTCTAAGGGCGAAAATGGTGAGAATAATCGAAACTAGGCAGAAGACATTGTCGCATTTTTTAATTTTCCATTCACCACAACCAGAAACCTTGTGAGCTGAAGAGACTGTCCAAACTGCTGTTGCTGACTCCATGTCAGCAGAGGAGACAGACAACAGCATTTGTAAGCAGTGATGGTTAACTGAGTGTCAGTGACTGACACTGAACTCTTTAAACCTGATATTGTGTGAAAATTGCGTACAGCAGAAACCTTGCCCCTTTTTTTTTTTTTCCACAGAAGGATCATGAATCTTACAGCCATCATACAATATCAGAAGTCGAAGAAACACCAGGTGTCTTAGTATGTCAAATCAGTGCTGACTGGCAGTAGATTTACCCTTGCCAATAGCCATGTTATAGACCATGATAAAAACAGCCCAGTGCATGGTTTAGAAAAGGAGAAGGCAGAAAAAAACTTGAATACTAAACAGTGACACACATTGACAGAACATACAAAATCATAACAATTAACTGATAGAAGCTGCTTTTTTTTTAGGATGTTGAATGCTTTGTATGAGAACTCCACATAATTTTCTTTCTCTCTCTCTCCCCTATTTAAATTAGGGGTAAGAAAACATTTTGAATTATGTGATACCATTGTACATGCTCACTTTTATGATCTTTCATCGAACAAGCTCTGTCACGCGATGCGGTGTATGACAGTTCTGATTTCCGTGTATACTGAGCTTGTGTTCCTTGCCACTGAATTAGAATGGTAGGAGCGGATTGATGGAATAACTGATGTATGTCATCATATGCAGGTGGAAGATCCACTGATCAAAGAATATTTCTACTGTACAGCTCTCGTAGAATATTCTGGGGAAATTAAGCCAAGCAGACAGAATGTTGGAAGAGGCAGGCGTAAATGCCTACTCAGTCATTACGTTTTTAAAAGAAAGATGCTGACAGACGAGAAAGAGAGAGGAGGTTTTTGAAGTAGAGCTATATATGTTCTAAATTTGTGTTACAGACTTCCAACACATGACTGTAAACACATGACTTTAAACACATGACTTTTCATCACCCGTATGATGTCATATTTTATTTGAGGTGGACCTTGCATCCATTTAAGGTTTTTTTTTCATGATTATCCCCGGAATTTATTTTTTTTTGTTCACAATGACAAATGATTTGTCATAAACTTTTTCTAAAGGTCTGTTTTGAGGAAATAAGGAAAGCTGTTGAATTTGTTCATTTTCATGGAGCTTTACTGGTATTACCATCAGTTTTTTTTCTCTGCATACCCAGGCTGATACTCCAGCAGACGCTCCCTGTAGAGACAATTAAGGATTTATCCCATCTACCCAATGAAGGGAGTGGAGTTTTGTATATATGACGGTTTTTTTTTTATCCCGCCATTAAGGCAGCCATACTCCAGCTTCGGGGAAGGTGCATGCTGTGTGTAACATGTCGTCCATACCACCAGCTAAACTGGCCTTCTCTCCTGAAAGTTGGTGATGGGATTTTGTGTGTGCAAGATGTTATGTGTGCATTCACTCATGTAACTTGGTTTATAGTCTCATCCGAAGGACTGTATGGAAGATGGAGTCAGAACCAATGTTAACTCTGAGGGAAAAAATCCCCCAGTACCTGCAACCGCCAGGATCACCAAGACAGCGAGTCCGACGCTCTACCACTGAGCTATTCTGGCCAACCATTACTATTAGTGATAAACACATCCAATTCTACTGAGCTGTATTGGCAAGAAATATTCATATGTGCCCAAACCTTTGTACTGCATGGAGTGATATCTTGCGTTATATCTATACCTAGTAATGACATGCAATGGATGATTTTGATCTAATGTAACAGCTTGCTGCAATTCTTTCATTCGAAGTAAAAGCTGTGACTGTAACTAGTCGCAGCTGTTAGGAAATGTTGACATTATTCTTAAAATGTTTATGGCAGATATGTGACCTTTAGCATTTGTGACATCGTCAAGTAAGACATGGCTTCAAAGGTCTTATCAATATTTCGTATTCTAAGCACTTGGTTTCAATTGCACTTATGATTACCAATAAAATGTCATTCAAGTTTACAATGACATTTGGGTGTGCATGCAAACATCATACACACACCTATGCACAAGTGCACACCTTCACCCACCTACATTTGGGCTCATGTATAAGCATACGTGGATGCACATGCACACATGCGCACACACACACACACACACACACACACACACACACACACACACACACACACACATGTGTGCACACACACACACCATATACATGTGTGCACACATGCACACACACACACACACAAACTATATACAGTTTTGGTGTCTCATTCATGCAATATAGACATTCGCAGACATATACACCCATATATCCACACACATGGGAGCCGGAAGCTCAGTGATAGAGCGCTGGATTTGTATCCTTAGTGATCCTGGGGTTGCGGATTCGAATCTCCGCCAGGCCGTTTCAGTACAGAGGGATTTTTCCCTCAGAGTTAACATTGGTTCTGACTCCATTTTTTTATCCAGTCCTTTGAATGAGACTATAAAACGAGGTTCCGTGTGTGAACGCACGCATAACATCTTGCACACACATAAAATCCCATCACCAACTTTCAGAAGAGAAGGCCAGTTTGGTGTTTTGTATGGATGACACACATTACACATAGCATGCACCTTCCCCAAAGTTGGAGCATGGCTGCCTTAATGGCGGGATAAGAAAATGGTCATACACACACAAAACTCCACTCCCTTTATTGGGCAGATGGGATTAATTCTTGCCTGTCTATACAGGTAGTGTCAGCAGGAGTATCAGCCTGTGTATGCGGAAAAAAAAACACAAACACACACACACACACACACACACACACACACACACACACACACACACACACACACACACACACACACACGCACGCACACACACACTCACGCAGACATGTTCAAACATTCACACAGACACACACACACACACACACACACACACACACACACACACACACAGTTGTACTGTACGCAAACGCACGCACGCACATATCCACGCTGCGAGCCTTCACTTGCATACATATGTTTGCAAACATTCACACAGACACCACAGGGCGCGCGCACACAAACACACACACACACACACCCACACACTGCACACACACACACACACACACACACACACACGCAGAGTTGAATTTCTGCACTCACTTTGTTGTGCATGGGAGTCAAACGATGTTGATGATTTTTTTTTTTCGAGTAATGTGAAGAAGAATTGTGACCATGGTCATATCCTTTGCAGAGGACATTGTCTAAAAGTTTGTGCTTTGTATGTTGTGAATCTCCAGGGACCCATGCTTTTTCTTCCTGAAGGAATAAAGCACTGTCATGGTTTGGGTTTTTTGTTTGCTCCCATTGTTTTAATGAGCCGGTCGGGGCAGAAAAACCCACATGACAAAAACAATACGTAGAGTCACGTTTGATTTGACAGATTCTGTGGAGATAGCTTAACTCTTTCATTCCTACTTTTATATGAACTATTACTTCCTCTTGTTCCTAGATTCTTACAATACGAATATTCCCTTCATTCCTGGATTTAGAGTAAAGGAAAAAAAAAAAGTGTAAAGTGAGAACTGCCATGTGTGCAGTAGCAAACTGGCCAGAACAGAGCGGCAACAACTTTCCCACTCTGTAGGGCCGTCTGGCATCCATTCCATTCATAAACACTGCCATGCCAGCGACCTAGTCATGACGTGTACCGATGACGCGACTCAAGTGAAGTTCAAAGCGCTTACTGCAAGAACTGATTTTTTGGGCTGCAGAAGGAAAGGAGGGATTTTGTGCTGCTGCCTGGTTTTCCGGGCTGCAGGAAGGAAGGGTAGGATTTCTGCAAACAGGAAAACCGGGTTGTAGGGATGAAAGACTTAAAAATCAATTTGATTATCAAAGAAAGATCATGACTGCAGGTTGTTTAATACCCATGAATACCCATGACGTACAGCGTAGTTTAAGCTCTAGTTTATTTGAAGTGTGCTCTTAGAGCAGCAATCCTTACTTGTCAGGATGTCCATTTTCAGCTTCCACATTCCGCCTTAGCTTAAGGCTGTGTCAGGCCAATTGACATGGGCTAGAACACCAAGGCTACATCAAAATGTGCTTATGCTCTGCGTAGTTATGCGGGGATTGTCATCAGTAATGACAAGCTTCTAGCATAACATTATCAGTCTCCAAAATCCCCCAAAGTCGGAGTGTGGCTACTCACATGGTGGGGTAATCAAAAATGGTCACATAAGTAATGTTCTCATCTCCAGCTGATGCGCTTGTACCATAGTGTTCAAGTGCTTCGGCTGTTCAGATGATCCCTGGGATCTTTTAGCCAGGGTACAACAACAACAAAACAACAACAGCTTCCACATTGTATGTGTGCATTCATTCTTTTGCATGTCAGTATATGAAAGAAACCTCAGTCTTCGCTCCAAGATCCACTGATCTGCTCCCTTGCCCTCACAGATTTTCTGTATGCATGTGAAACTTGTACACTCACAGCAGAGCTACAAAGAAGAATTCTGGCAACTGAAATGAGATGCCACAGAAAGATCTTGGCATCCATTACACAGGCCACGTGACAAATGAAGAAGTCTGTAGAAAAATTCAACAAGCAATTAGACCCCATGAAGACCTACTCACAGTCGTTTAGAAGCGGAAAATGAAGTGGTACAGGACATGTGTCCCGTTCAGCAGGCCTTGCAAAGACAGTCCTGCAAGGAACAGTCAGAGGAAGCCGCAATAGAGGAAGACAAAAGAAGAGGTGGAAGGACAATATCTGAGAGTGGACTGGAATGAGCCTAGCAGAATCACTGCGAGCGGGTGGAGGACAGGACGGATGGAGGAGAGTGGTGGCCAGATCATCAGGAGGTGCCCCAGCGACAACAGACGATGTCAAGGGATAGGTGAAGGTGAAGGTGATATGAGCATTAGTGGATGGTGTGCCATAAACAGGCCAGTCATGTAATGTGAGTGCATCCTTTGTGCGCGTGTACCTGTGAATGAGCATGCATGGGCAGCAGGTGCTTTGCTGTTGATTTGTGCTGTGTGTGTTGCAGACTATGCCATAGGAAACACAGACTTGTTTGCCCGGTTCATTCCCAATGTGCTTCCACCCACCACGGTGTCTCAGCTGGATCAGTACATTGCAGAAACACAGCGGCTGCAGCAACAGCTCAACTCCTTGCCTGAGTTCCGGTCAGGTTCTCACTGGCTTAGTTGTCTGTCTGTTCATGTCTTTTGACTCCAAGTGATAGGAAATGAAAGGAAAAGAAGAAAAGAAAAAAAAGGGATAGGCAGGAGAGGGCTGTTATGTGTCATGTCATGTGTTGTGGGAGAGAGAGAGAGAGTTGATGGAAAAGTGAATGAATGGGTGATCGCTCAGTGTAGGTGGCTGTCTAGGTTTCGTGTGTCATGAGCATCCCAGCAACTCGTGCTTTTATACAGGAATAAAGCCTGTCTGTTGATGGTGGATATCCAGTTACTTATCTTTCAGAGGCAGACACAAGAACTGGATTTACATTGTGGATAATCGGAAAGCGATGTTTGTTATGAAGAAAAAAGCCTTATCGTACCATGTCAGTGTGTGGGTTTTTTATGCAAACTTGTGTGTCTGTGTGAATTGATAGACATAATGTTCACAACATATATGCATGCACGCATGCGCGTACACACATGCTCTTGCCATGAGCGCATGCACGTGCACACACACACATGCACATGCACACACGCACACACACACACACACACACACACACACACACACACACACACACACACACACACACACACACACACACACACACACACACACACACACACACACACACACACACACACACACACACACACACATGCACGTGCATACAAACACATCACACACATGCACACACTGCTTCTTCAACTTTTCGACTGTCATTATGTCTTGGCTAACTTAGGCATTGAATTTGTTTTCAGTCATGAAAGCAGTCAGTCACAAACGAAGCTTTGAAGATGACATATCAGTGAACTGACAGTGACAGGATGTCTATTCCGCATGTAAGGTTAGCTCAGTGTTTCCTGTTATATCTGTATGAGTGTGTGTGTGTGTGCAGTGTGTGTGTGTGTTTGTATATATATATGTATTTATTTGTATGCACATATATATACACACTTTAAAAAAAATCAGGATCCAGAAATTCAGACATCAATCGAACTTGAAATGCTGCTTTTTTTTTTTTTAGATCCCGTGTGATACAGATAGCGTGAATGATACTGGGGGTACTGCTGTGTATGTCTGGGTGGGGGGAGATGGTTTTTGAAAACATATTTTCGAAAATGTTCTGAAGAAGAGAGTAATTGGATGTGTTCTTTTGCATCCAAATAATACTGAAATAAAAGAAATAGTAAAGACCTTCCTGGGCAAAGATGAGGGAGATCTCTTCCTCCAGTTGGTGTGATGTTAGCTCATCATGATTTTTATACAACTGTCAGTATTTCCCAAAGAGTCCATGGAATGAGACTATAAACTCTATGAGTGTTCTATGTGTGAACATATGCGTAACGTCTTGCACATACGTAAAATCCTATCACCAACTTTATGAAGAGGAGGCCAGTATGGCGTTGGTATGGATGATACGTTACACATAGCAGGCACCCTGTCTGAGAAATGGAAAAATGAAGGAAAGAAGGAAATTGAGTGAACGATATTGACTGGATTACACAGGGAAATGACTGAGTGAAGCGCCGGCAGCAGCTCTTCAGTCAGCACTACCCAGGTAGACAGCCTGTTATGTACACGTGAGTGTGGATTATCAGCGCCTAGAACCTTTTGCAAAGCGCTTTATGAATGCTCTGTTATTATATTTTTTATAGTATTACAGGACAAATATGATCGTGTCCCAATTTTAATCCTTCCACCAGGCACGGTAGGTGCTGTTGGCCGAACTTGCCACAGACCTGTTTTTACAGCATGAAATCTCCTCATGAAGACTCACCATATAATACTAAAAGACCTCACAATAGAGGCTCCTTCCCATTTAAGCTCCAGTTTGTAAGCATTTATGGGGGTCCCATTTAGAGTTTTGCTGTTGTCGTCTGATGTAAGGATCAGTTTTTGTAAGCATTTATGGGGGTCCCTAAGTAGAGTTTTGCTGTTGTCATCTGATCTAAGGATCAGTTTGTAAGCATTTATGGGGGTCCTCATTGAGAGTTCTGCTGTTGTCATTAAGGATCAGTTTGTAAGCATTTAGGGGGGTCCCTTATTGAGAGTTCTGCTGTTGTCATCTGATCTAAGGATCAGTTTGTAAGCATTTATGGGGGTCCTTATTTAGAGTTCTGCTGTTGTCATTAAGGATCAGTTTGTAAGCATTTAGGGGGTTGTCCTTATTGAGAGTTAGGGGGGTCCTTATTGAGAGTTCTGTTGTTGTCATTAAGGATCAGTTTGTCAGCATTTAGGGGGGTCCTTATTGAGAGTTCTACTGTTGTCGTCTGATCTAAGGGTGGTGTACATCAATGTCTTTCAGCACTTCAATAGTGCACAGGGGCTAGGTGGGAGAGTGAGTGAGTTATTTATGCATTCATATATACTATATTTTGCTGTGCCTTTTTCTTTGCTACTGGCGTGAGGCATTTTGAACCCTCATCCACAGCCAGGACAGGTCCACCACAGCTACGGCACCAGCAATCTACAAGGAGTGGTCACTAAGTCAGTGTCAAGTGGTCTTGAGACAACCACCAGAGGAGACACTGCACTGCTGCCCAGTGACATTGGTGGTGTTCAGTGTTGCCTTTTATGGTCCAGCAGCGCAGGACACCACCTACTAGGTCCCCTAGTGACAACAATAACTGCTTAGCTGCAGAGCCGATGTGAGTGAGCGCTCCCTCTGAAAGGTGCCACCTCTTCTGTCCTACGACAGTCCCGTGATTTGCTGATAAGGGTGACCTTGGCAGAATCAAACCAAGGCCGTAGATGTGGAGAGCCAATCCAAACTGAGGTCACCAGAAGAGGAGAGGGTATGAAAGGCAACAGAATTTGATGATTTTGTGTGTGTGTGATGCTGATTGATAGGATGAGGATGATGCAGGATAATGCTGAGTATTTCCTGTCTGGTCTCAGACTGCGTGACAGGGCTGTACTCTCTATGCTTACTTTCATAATATAACCTGGTGTCAACCAGGCCCACTAGATGCAGACACCTGCAGTGTTGGTCAGGAAAATATGAGTAACACTCTCAGAAACGATTTGATTTTTGTGGATGAATTTTGACTGTGGGGAACCAGTCTTTCCAGTTGAGCCCAATTCTGGGTAGCAGCTGGTAGGGGCAGAAAAATCCCACCTGTAAATGGTTTTGGTGGGAATTGAACCCCCAGTCTCTTTGCAGGACTCTGTGACTCTAACCACAAGCTGATGATATTTTAATTGTAATTACAAACTTACGGTCCTGACATAGGTTTTGTTTTGGTACATGTGATTTTGAAAATTTTGTAAACTTATTTAACTTTCTGATGTTAATCTGAAAATGGAGTAATGACCAAGTTGATTTTATGGGGTGCATTTTCTGAGAAAATTTTAAGTCCAAAGTGCACAAAAGATCCAGTAGTGGATGTAGTTTGCTGTACATATGTCTGTCCGTCTCTGTGTTGTCAGTGTATATGATTAGCTATTGTACACTAATACCCCACTTTCCCTTGCTGAGCAGAACAGGTTTTGAAGAATGGAATATTAGACGTCATAGCTCTGACATCATTACTCTTTTGTATGGTATAAGTTTGATCATGTTCGTGTAGTTTTTCTCAGCTAAGCAACAAATAATGAACCCACCTTTAGCCATGTGTTATTATCCCTCATTGTCATTGTCAATACAAGGTGAAAAAAAAAAAAAACGAATTCTGAAACTTTGCTGAAATCGAAACATGTTCAAAATGATGGTCACTAGCACTTTAGCTGACACCTGCAAACATCACGTCTTAAAGCTCTAGCCTGTTTGGAAGCAACATAGGGTGACCCTCAGAGGGTGGATTGGATGTTAAAAAGGCTGATATGTTGACTGCCTCAGTACATAGTTTTCATACAGTGTGTTGGTGTTTTCAGGTGCCACAGTACTTTGTATGTAGCGGATCTGTCACATGGTTTCTCAGCAATGTAAAGGTGGGATGTTCCAACACACTGTCAGGTAGCTGGTCCACCTATAAGCAAGGAGACTTTACCTGCAGTGTTGGGAATGTTCCAACACACACTTTGTCTGGTAGCTGGTCCACATATAACCAAGGAGACTTTACCTGCAGCATTGATATTGTTCCAACACACTTTGCCAGGTACCTGGTCCACATATAACCAAGGAGACTTTACCTGCAGCACTGATAATGTTCCAACACACTTTGCCAGGTAGCTTGTCCACATATAACCATGGAGACTTTACCTGCAGTGTTGGGAATGTTCCAACACACTTGCCAGGTAGCTGGTCCACATATAACCAAGGAGACTTTACCTGCAGTGTTGGGAATGTTCCAACACTTTGTCAGGTAGCTGGTCCACATATAACCATGGAGACTTTACCTGCAGTGTTGGGAATGTTCCAACACACTTTGTCAGTAGGCTGGTCCACATATAACCATGGAGACTTTACCTGCAGTGTGTTGGGATGTTCCAACACACTTTGCCAGGTAGCTGGTCCACATATAAACCAAGGAGACTTTACCTGCAGTGTTGGGAATGTTCCAACACACACACTTTGCCAGGTCCACATATAACCAACGAAAACTTTACCTGCAGTGTTGATAATGTTCCAACACACTTTGCCAGGTAGCTGGTCCACATATAACCAAGGAGACTTTACCTGCGGCATTGGGAATGTTCCAACACACTTTGTCAGGTAGCTGGTCCACATATAACCACGGAGACTTTACCTGCAGTGTTGGGAATGTTCCAACACACTTTGTCAGGTGACTGGTCCACATATAACCAAGGAAACTTTACCTGCAGCATGAAGGAATCCTGCTGGTGGTCAAGTCCCCTGTTCCTTACGTCACTCACGGTCAATATTGGCTATGAGCCAGCAGTTGTCTCATCACAGCTCTCTCTTAACACCCTCACACACAAAGCCTGGTGGTTCTGGATTTTCTCACAGTGGATCCATGTCTTGTAACAGTTAAGTGAGGTAGTGGATGTGTATCTTGAAGTGGAGTGAGAGGGAGGGGGTGATGATGTCACACCCAAGGTGGGGGGGAGGAGGGGGGGGAGCATGGCACAAACGTTCTGTTCGCTCAGTGGCCACATGGAGGCCAAAATATTGGCAGTACATTAGTTTGTGTCTTTGTTCTGTTTACAAAACTTGATGATTGGCCTGGTTGTTGTTGTCTGTCAGCTGTTCTCACAATATAGAGGGGTCCTAGTCAAATTCCACTTTTGCTCTTGGGCAGTCAAGGGTTTATAATCTTAATTTCTTTGCACACAGGTTGTGAGGTGGTCACTGCAGTTTTAGGATTTTTTTTTTTTTTTTTTTTTTTTTTAACTATGAACATGTTTTGTGAATCAAAATAGATCTAGTGTAAAGTGAGATGACTGCAGGCGGAAATCTAAACAAATCTTAGATAAAGGTTAGCGAACTGCCAGGAGAAATGTGGACAAACGAGTCACAAGACAATGTGACTCGTTTGTCCACGTTTCTCTTGGTGGTTCGCTAACATTTATTTAAGATATGTTTTATGAATTTCATGTATTATAAGATTTGAGATGACATATACAAAGTTATTGGTTTTGTAACAGATGTATTGTCATGATTCATTGCTTTATAATATGCAGACATTTTTGAAAGAATAGATTTTATTCAGTATATTTGACAACTTTCTTCACTGTGACAGAATGAAGATGATGATGTGATTATATTGATTTTATTTCTTTCTTTTTCCCTCGGTGTATTAGGTCTGGCCTTGTTTGATTATCTAATTTACTGTATTTCTTGTATTTGATGTCAGTAGCAAAGGTTCCAAGGGCATTCAGATTTCTGGTTTCTTGTTTGTGATTGGAGCATCAGAGGTTTCTTGGAGATTCAGGGTTAGTTTAGCATCCTGACAGAGCGTTTGTTCATGTTACATAGCTGTATGAGAGTAGACTTGTAGGCTTTTACCTTTTGAACAGGGGAATTGGACAGGGGAAGAGCGACACCCTGAAGTGGGTTTTGTGTTACAGTAAATATTCAAAAACCTGTCCACATTTTTATGTCTTCATTTTGTGTAAGTACGACTTCATGACGTGGATTTTGTGTTAACGGTAAATATCCAAAAACCTGTCCACATTTTTATGTCTTTATTTTGTGCTAAGTAACAACTGATTATTAATGTTTGTTTTTCTGGGGGTTTTTTTTTTGAGAGGGGTTTCTCTTCTTCATTTGAGTCTTTGTGACTCAGTGTTTTAGGAATGGTCATATTATTCATTCTTAAATTCAGCTGAAGGTAAATAGATTCCAGAAATTAAGTTTGTCCAACACAAAGAAAATGAAATGCTAGAAAGTGCTGGGAGTAGAGTTGAACAGAATTTCTGCCCATTACCGTCAAAGCAATCTGACAGAAAAATAGGTGGCTGTCTTTGGATCAAGGCACTGTGAGCAGCTGTGATATTCGAAGCAGTTGCTTAGGTTATTTATTTCCAGGTAAATTGGTAAAACTGAGCGACATGTATGTTGCAGGTACTGTGGTAGCTGTGACAGTCAAAGCAGTTGCTTAGATGACTTATTTCCAGGTGAATTCATCCAACTGAGCGCTGTGTTGTGTATGTTACAGGTACTACGATAGCTGTGATGTTCAAAGCAGTTGCTTAGATTACTTAATTCCTGGTCAAATTTATCAAACTGAGTACTGCGTTTTGTATGTTACAGGTATTATGGTAGCTGTGATATTCAAAGCAATTGCTTAGATTACTTATTTCCAAGTAAATTCATCAAACCGAGCACTGTGTTGTGTATGTTACAGGTACTTAGATGACTTATCCAACTGAGTGCTGTGTTGTGTATTTTGCAAGTACTATGGTAGCTATGATGATCACAGGAGTTGCTTTGATGACTTGTTTCCAGGTCAATTCATCCAGCAGAGCGCTGTGTTGTGTATGTTGCTGGTACTATGGTAGCTATGATGTTCACAGGAGTTGCTTTGATGACTTTTCCAGGTCAATTCATCCAGCTGAGCGCTGTGTTGTGTATGTTGCTGGTACTATGGTAGCTATGATGATCATAGGAGTTGCTTTGATGACTTGTTTCCAGGTCAATTCATCCAGCTGAGCGCTGTTTGTGTATGTTGCTGGTACTATGGTAGCTATGATGTTCATAGGAGTTGCTGAGATGACTTGTTTCCAGGTCAATTCATCCAGCTGAACGCTGTGTGTGTATGTTGCCAGTACTATGGTAGCTATGATGTTCATAGGAGTTGCTTTGAGATGACTTGTTTCCAGGTCACTTCATCCAGCTGAACGCTGTGTTGTGTATGTTGCAGGTACTATGGTAGCTGTGATATTCATAGGAGTTGCTTTGATGACTTGTTTCCAGGTCAATTCATCCAGCTGAGCGCTGTGTTGTGTGTATGTTACAGGTACTATGGTAGCTGTGATATTCAAAGCAAAGGTGGAAACTGCTGTGAAGTGTGTGAGGTGGAGGTGGATTGGATCAGTGGTGGCAGGTTGCTGTGTCGACAACAGAGGCAGAGAGAGAGAGGCTAACAACAGAGAGATTCCCTACACCATCTGTGTTGACACTTTTGTGTTGCGTGCACACTTGTTACCCAGAATTCACAATCGTGCATTGAAATGAGACTTTTGGTGTGCTGAATGGACGCATCAGTCTGAGTCAGAAGACTTATGAAGCATTATGTTTAATGTTCACACAATGGACACATCAGTCAAGAGACTTATGAAGCATTATTTTTAATGTTCACACAAATTTTACCAGAAGGCACAGAATGTTTGGAAGAAGTTGTAAGATTCGTGTTACCTTTTTTTTTTTTTTTTTTTTTTATTAGTAAGCCTGCATATTCATAACTTTCAGACATTTTAAGGTGCATAACCTGTGGTGAAGATGCTAGCAGTCTGCATAAACAAAGACACTGGACTCAGAAAGGTATCTGACCTGCAGTAAGCTTTGCATTCGCGAAAGACCTCCACATGCAGAACAGAGAGCATTAACACACTTGTTAGTTTTTTTTTTTTTTTTTTTTTTTTTTTTACATTTTCTTCAACAAGAGTCTTGACAGCAAGAGAGTTAGGTCTCCAGGCCAAGGAATGGCTTGTGACGGTGTTAACCTGCAAATCCCACTTGGCCAGCCTGGGCAGTTTGGGACTGGCACCAGCTGGAATGGCTATGCCTGCTTCTTGCTGTTTCCTGAAAGGGCCCTCAATGTGGAGGCCTGTCGTCCATGTAGCTGGATGTATCTCTACCTCTGCCTGTTTCCCAGATTGCCAGTTCTTACATCTTCCCCTGATCTTTCTGACAGTGTATGCTTTGTTCCTTGATGCCAATATGAAACAACAACAAAACAATTCAGAAAGAATGACCCAGTTCATATGTGGTGGTTTTTGTGTTTGTTTTTTTTTTTTTTTAAACGAAGGAATTTTTCACAGATCAATATATGTTAGCTGCAAGTACAACTTCCATGTCCACGATTGTTCATGTGCATTCCCTGTTAATAGCTGTGACCTGTTCTCATGACCCTCTTCTCCCCTCTCCCTCCCCCTTTCTCACGTCCTACTCTTAAGTCACACACACAGATGCAGTATTTAGCTAGGTATGAAAGAAGGACGAGTGCCAGTGTTTGTCATTTTTTTTTTTTTTTTATTCAGCATGTTTTACTAATTCATTTATTGTTTACATCCACAGATAGTAGAATCATCTTACCTTGCTTTGAAACTTGCGAAATCCGAAGATGAAAACTTAATGATGCAGCCAGCTGCCAAATAAAGTACCTGTCTTAGTGTACACCATCTTTTTATTTTTTTTCTAGTTCACAGACACTGTTGCCCTGCATACAAAGCAGGGAGTCTGGCACTGTACAAAATGGTTCAACCCCATACCAACCCGACAGGCTTAGTAGGTAGCTTTGATCTTCGATCCCCAGTTTACTTGACACCATTTAGAAGTGTGCAGAATTTTGATCTGGATTGTGAATTCTCTCCTCTTGGGAGTGCTTGGATTTGGGATTGGTCAAGTTTCTCAAAAAACATTAGCACTCAGATGAAGTGTCCTGAATTCGTAATTTGCCATTCTGAAAAAAAAAAGTTTGTCATGTGCTGATGATCGTTAGTGCCCAAAGCAGTTTGGAAGACAAATATTCTGACCTGAAATGAAAGTGTGCACACCTGAAAAAAATCCCGTTTCTACTGGCACAGCTGACAGCTCGCACCTGGTGTGTATTTTTTTTTTCTTTTGGATCAAACTACATACTTTGTTTCCTGTTAGTTGTGGTGAAGCTGTAAAGGAAATGTTGTTAGTTGTCAGCAGTGTTTTCAGTTATGATGACAAAGGTCATGACACAACTGCATCAGGCATTTGTTTAACATGGAAAGGAGGAAAGAATGGATGAAACGGATGGCATCACAGAGTTTGTGTCTATTCCAGGATCCTGTTTGTTTTTGTTTATACAAACAAAATGGTTAATGGTTTTTTTACTTTTTCTATATTATTCAGTTGGAAAGCTTATTTGTTCAGCTAAAGATATCTTGCTTATGAGAGAGAGAGAGAGAGAGAGAGAGAGAGAGAGAGAGATGATTGTGAGTAAGGGTTATGGGAGGCAGAAACACAGGGCAATAATCAAGGAGAGTGATTCACTGTAGAAAAATTGGTTTTAAGTGTATGGCTGAATGTGTATAGATGTCATTTCCCCATCACCTTATCCCATGTGTGCATTATACAACTACTGTCGGATAACCTCATGTTGTTCAATAGTGCCCACAGTTCCTGCTAGTTCAATGCCTCTGGACTGAAATTACCACATGACTTTGTTTGTTTGTTTGTTTTTATAAACATGCTGTTTTATTCATGCTTTTTTTTTTTTTTAATGGAAAGTTTTACAGTGTCATGTTGTCTTAGCAGTAGGCTGCTCCTTTCTGTCTTTTAGCTAGGGAACAACAAAAAGAGCTCCAGTGAAAGCCAGCCTGATCATTGACCTTTTGCCCTTTCAAGCTGGTGACCAAAAAGATTTGTCAGACATTGAAATCAACCCAGAGCTTGTTCAGATTTGAAATAAACTTGCATATCTTATCTCATTTATTTTGTTTATTTAATACAAGTGTATGCAGCTTGCTAGCAGACCCTTGTTTATGGTGAAATACAGATACACCAAAAAAGTGTTACTGTGTGTGATCGGTTTGATGAAGCTGTTCCTTTGGGTAATGATGAGGGTACATGGCTCTGTTTTATCATATAAAATATACAAAATGACTTGAGGGGGAGGGGGTTATTCATTAGAACAGGTCACCCTGAGGTTCTGTCATAAGATTATAGAATCATCCATACCTGTGAAATGAGTCTAAGAAGTATTGAAATATTTTTTTCCGCTAAACAGATGATAGGATTGAAGGCAGGGTGATGTTTTCTCTCTTGTTCGTTTGTTCTTTCATTGATGTTTAAAATTTTTTCATTCAGTGTAATTGTACAGGTGTGCTCTTTGAAATGTGTAGACTATTACACAGGAAGTATTTAAAAATCAGAACAGCTGTCCATTTGTTGTATGTTAATCAGTAGTGAGTTCTGTGGAAAAGAAAGTAGTGTATCCTTCAACTTAAGTTGCAGGAGTTTACAGTTTTCAAAATGTTAGAAGATTCAATGTTTAGAGGAAAACTTCATCCTCTTTTCAAGTCAGCTCAAAATGTGATACTTTCAATCTAAATGTTGCGAAAGGCTTGACTTTAGTAGTTCTTTTCCAGTTGCGGTTCAGTAATGATGATGATAAAACTACGTGTAATTCAACACCATAGGGAAACTTTTAGAAAAATCACATGCAAACTACAACTTTTGCTAACTGATGTTCATTGACAGTTCATTTCGTTTTTTTTTTTTTTTTTTTTTTAAAGCAGCAGTGTTCATGTTGGCAGTTTTTCAATATTATTTTTGACTAGCTGCCTTCGTGCAGTGGGTAGTGTCATAGATTATGGATGGGAAGTTGTTTGTTTGAACTCTATCAGAACAATGCTATCAGTGTCATTGTTAGACTTGCAGACCCTGGCTGGCTCCTATCTAGAATTGTTGAGTGTGCTGCAAATTTAAACAGAAGTTCACACGGGATGACGGAATCTACACACGTGAGTTTCATCCCCTTAATTGTTTTCTCCAGAAAGCATTGCTCAATGTATCTGCTGACTGATCCCAGAAGCAGTGCTTTCCATAAAGGAAGATGTGAAATGCAAAATATTGGAAGCAGTTAGACAGGGTAATGTCTTCAACCAGGATGAATGTCAAGCAAAAAAAAATCACAAAACTGTTCCCTGCAGAAAGAAAAAAGTAGCTGAAATAGTCACATTCTCTCTAACCAACCAAACCATCCAGCAGTATCAGAAGAACTTTTTAGAGTCTCAAAAGGCAGTAGGGCAGCACCTTGAATGACACAAATAAGGAAAAAGGAAACCCAGCCAATGGCAGAAGAAAGCCTGTAGAAAATAGACCAGTGTGGGCTCCCAGGCAAACACAAGGTCAGGTGTCTGAAATTCATGCTGATCCCAAAGCTCCTCTGGCCTTTACTGATACAGGATATCAGCACTAGGACAGTGGTATCACTGGAGGCTAAAATCAACAAATGCACCAGGCAGTGGCTGATGTCCCACCTGGTCTCACTGCCAGCGCACTCTCCTCCCACCAAGCAAAGCTGAAGTCTTCTCTTCTAAAGTTCTTCCTCAATGAGTACAAAGTGACGTAAAGCAAGGTTGTTAACCCTGTTTGAGGACTGCAGAGACTGGGTTGCGAGATCAGTCCACCTAAGCTACAGACTGGCAGTGAGTGGAAAGTTTGGGTGGCAGCAGACATTGCAAGGAAATCTCCAAGATCAGGGAACCAACAGGATAGTTACAGACAGCAAACAGTTCTTCAGTGACAATGTTGCCATTAATGCAGCTCTTCAGTGGGGAATTGAAAACAATGGCGCAATTACCACAGCTCTTTAATTGGGAATTGAAAACAATGGCGCAATTACCACAGCTCTGTAATTGGGAATTGAAAACAATGTTGCAAGTACCACAGCTTTTCAGTGGGCATTGACAATGTCGCTGTTACCTCAGCTCTTTAAAGAGAATTATAAAAAGTCTTACAAACTGGGAAAGTTTCTCTCTGTCAAGCCACAGCACGGCATTAGATCATGACAAAAAGGAAAAAGGGGAAAAAAAAAGAGGATGAAGTGTTTGCTGTGATATCTTGGAGGGACTCAACGAAAACAGGTCAAAAATTGCTGGAAAAGCAAATGACTGGAAAAACTTAACCATAAAGCATAAACTTTTGTGTGCCAGAGGGTCTTCGTACTAGGTGTGTTTGTGTGTGTGTATTTTTAGGTTTGTGCTTGTGTGTGTGTGTGTGTGTGTGTTGTGTGTGTGTATGTGCATGTGTGTGTGCGTGTGTGTGTATGTGCGTGCGCATGTGTGTGTGCATGCGCGCATGTGTGTGTGTGTTTAAATGTTGAAGTATAGCTTCAGCAGGGAAAAAAAAAAACGAATTGCTGACATTTCATGTAAACAGTCCAGTGTAATACATGAAAGCAAGTGCAATAATGATCAACAAGGTGAAGCTTGAAGTGGCCACCAACATGACTTGTACAAAGACTGGCTTAGCACTTTTTACTGTCTTTAACAGATCTCTTATTTATTTCCGCTGTTGTTTTTTTTTGTTACACTTTGTGCACTATGGAATTTCAACAATGAGTGGGGGGAAAAAATGTCTAAACAATGTTATTTTCACTCAACTGTTCACCAACTGGAAATACAACTGCCGTAAGTCTGAAAATCAAATTTACAGGAGACGAAAGAAACTGATTATTATCCCCACAAGATATACTGCAAGCTGAGTTACGGTACAAGTATTTTGATGACAGCATGTTTATTTTTAGGATAATGTGATTGGGACTTGGCTGTGTTATGTCCCTTGGCCCGTTCTTATAGTATACCAAAAACCCTCAAAAATGCAAAAAAAGAGGGTAGGGTAGTTGTATGTCTGGGCAGTGAGTTAATGTAGCTAGAAGGCAACCTACAAGAAGTCAACAGGGTTTTTTCCCTAACAATTTTACCATGAGATGCTAAAGTAACGGTTTTCACAAGGGTGCAAGTGGAGAAGATCCTGAAGTTGGTTTGTGATCCCGAAATTCATTGCCATGCAAGATATGATCCTGGAAACTGTTTTAGCCCCTTAGTAAAGCTATGTTGCTCTAATTCAATAAAAATATTCTATTTTTAAAACCTCTATGGCGCATGTTTTTTTTTTTTCTAAGCAAATGGCTTAGAATTACATGCCCATGTAAGCTTGTGGAAAATAGTCTCGTGATTGTGTCTTGTGATCATTTTCAGGATGACCTAGATGACCTTGATTCAGTTTCAGCATGAGGGACTCTTCTCTGCCCTGTTGCTGTGATGACTGTACATCTGCATTACATATAATGGCAAAATAAATAAAGCGTTATGCAACCCATACACAGATGTGTTTATTCCAAAACCTGATTTTCAGGATGTTGTTGTTGCTGTTGTTGTTGATATTAGACCAGTGACCAATACTACTACTGTATAGGAAAGAAAAATGAATTTGGTGTATATTCTTCAGATACATTTGTATTTTTAAAAACAAAAAAACAAAAAAACCCAACATTCATAAGCTTTTTAATCTCTCTCTCTCTCTCTCTCTCTCTCTCTCTCTCACACACACACACACACACACACACACACACATATATACATATATAAATTTCTTTTTAAAAGATTTTAACATAGACAATGATTATGTATGAAATGATCATGGTGTGGAAGCAATGTTCAAATTTTATTTTATTTTTTTTTTTCCCAACAAATGTGTATATTATTCTGATGGCCTGCACTTCTCTGTGATTGCTGTAGTATATAACAGAAACAATTCCACAAACTAGACCACGTTTTTGTTCTCTTTTAGTTCAGTTTGTTATGGCCTTTTTTTTTTATTATTATTTATTATTTTGACATTCAGTACAAATTCTGAGTCTTCATCCTCATTCAAGAAATTGTAAAAAAAGCTTTTAAGCCTCTTTTTGAAAACATTTATATGGTCAAGGGTGATAACAACTGAGTGTGCCATTATTGCTGATATGTTTTATTGTGTTTTGTGTTGTTTTTCCCCCAGTTTGTCATGACTGCTTCATTTAGCTTATTTCAAATGATTTAATTCTGGGTCTGCATCCTCACTCAAGAACTGGTTGAAAACTTGAAATGCCTTTTGGAGAAGATTTTCATCATGGTGAAGAGTCATAACAGAGTGTGCCATTATTGCTGATTGAAAACTTGAAAGGCACAATGCTTGTGAGATCACGTTTTGTTTTGTTTTGTTTTTTTTTCTTTTTTTTTTTTTTAGGTAAGTTTTAAGTATGACACATGGATGTTCAAAGCTTTCAATTTGAAAGTCTGTCCTATCGTCAGCTTCTGGAAATTTTGTGCTGGAAATTTCCACCGTTCTGTCAGAGTCACTGACTCTGCTTTTTTTTAAACTTTATTTACTGTCGTTCACTTTTTTAGAACTTTATTTACTGTTGTCCACTTTTTTTTTAAACTATTTACTGTCGTCTACTTTATTTTAACTTTATTTACTGTCATCCACTATTTTTAAGTCTTAATGGCCCTTTCACTTGTTCTCACAAGTGTTTTAAAACATTTTTTTTCTGGACTCCAGGGAAACGCCAGGGCCTCTTTCCTCCACCCTGTGGAACTTCTCTGCTAGTAATTTCTCCATGTTGTCACTGCTAAGAATTTCTCCATGTTGTCACTGTTAGGAATTTCTCCATGTTGTCACTGTTAGGTTTCTCCATGTTGTCACTGCTAGGAATTTCTCCATGTGGTCACTCTGTTTGACTCCAGCCTTTTTTTTTCCTTTAAACCAACCTTTGTTGTGGCCTACTGGCTCTGCCTTTGTGGCCGATTCACTGGTCTTTGTTCTAGACAGTGCTTTACCTCTTTTTATTTTTTTTTTCTTGTTACAGTTTATGACACGCTAGTGTTTTCAGTTGTAATCTGGCATTTGCTGGTAGTGACAGTTTAACTCCTGGAATAGGCACTGGCTGTGTATTCTGCAGTATTGTTTGTCATTATGGCAGGGTGTGCAAGATCTTTGAAGGTCTTCAGAAATTAGTTCCATTTTCAAAACTTTGATTTTTTTTGTTGTTGTTGTTTTAAATGGGCTGGCATCAGTGAAAATCCTGAAAGGGATTGTGAGAATGTATAGTTGCTACAAACAAAAAAGTCTCAGTTGTTCCCGTAAATGATGGTGCAAAAAGTCCTGGCCCTTCACTTCAGCTCAGTTGTGATGTGTTCAACACGCCATTCTCGTTTCTTGGATGGCAAGTCCTTGAATAAAAAAGAGAGGCACATCCATTGACAACATCCAGACGCTTCAGTCAGTCTGGTGGTGAGTGTGACAGTGATTGGTTTGGAACAAACTTAAGCTTGAAAATGCCTGGCAGTTGTGCGTCAGTGACGAGGGGGTTGGAGAAGGTTGACTATGAGACATGGCTGTGAAAAACGGATGTGACAAGTGGCACGCCATCTTTGAAAACGGGATAAATGATCTTTGAAAAGGTCACTGAAAGGTTCTGACTTTTGATGTGAAAAGTCCGCACAAACCCTGCTGGGCCTTTTTCTCATGGTAGGACTTTTCTTTGAATGTTGCTACTGTTGTTTTGTTGTTGTTGTTGTTGTTGTAGCATGATGACGGCACCTGAAAGGGCCCTGTGTGTGGTCAGCTTGGTCATACTGTCGGTGACACTCTGGATCAGGCTTTTGAAGTAGACCTTGCCAGGTGGAAGGTCAGAGCCTCAAAACTGCTGTCAATGGTTGAAGAAAGATAGCACATTGCTGTGTGGTTGATACATGAAAAGATGTTGCATATAGGATGATCTCACCCTGCGGTGGAAAGTGGATGGGGCCTGAAGATCACGATGTGCAGTAGTACTCAGTGTCTGACTGTTTGTCGTTGTTATTGAGTCTGCTTTACTTTGAATCAGTCAGACATGTGCGCAGTCATGTGCGCCTACACACCACACACACACACACACACACACACACACACACACAACACCATAAACAAAGTGTGCACTAATTTATCAGATAGAGAAGAATTGACTGTATCCCATATCACTGAAACATGTAGCTGACTGCTGACTACACTGAAGCTGGCGAACGCTTCTGACGGATGATTGGAGGTATCCCAGATGATGTGTGAATGTCTGTGATGACTCTGCATGTGTCCCAGGTCATATGTAGGTGTGTGGGGTTTACATGGCAGGTGCCCCTGGCAATCATCAGGGATCTGAGATGACTCTGTTCCCCAGTCAGTCTGCAGCTGCAGGTATCTGGGAGAACTTTGCAGATGCTTCAGGTAATCCTGTTTGGGAGAACCCTGCAGGTAACCCAGACCATCTCCAGGTATATGGAATGGATCAGCAGGCAAAGTGCAAGTGTCTGAGATGATTTTTCAGTTGGCACCAGGTAGTTGGCAAGTATCTGGGGTGACTTTACCAATACCCCAGGCAATCTGTGGGTGTCTAGGATGACTGACAGGTGTCCCAGGTAATCTTCAGAAATCTGGGATGACTGTACTGGTCCTCCAGGTGATTGGCAAGTATCTGGCGTCGTAGAATTCTTCCTTCCTTTGTCATTGCTTGAAAGAGGGTATGGGTACCAAAACCAGTGAGGTTTGCCATGTGACCAGATTGTCATGCTGTCACTAATGTCTTTTGATTTTCATTTCTTGTCATGTAGCCTTTGTGGAGTCCTTTAGTACTGTGCTTAAACAATGATTTGGATGGGTCCAGATCACATTATGTTGTAGCTTGATTCACATTATCTGTACTGTTGTTGGTTGACAATATTATTTTCTTTACAAATTTCTTTTCCCAAGGGTGATTGTATAAATGATTATTGAAATATTTGTAACCAGCATTGTAAAGGCTTTGTCAAAACTATTCCCCACCCCCCTGGCCTCTTTTCCCCTTTTTTCCCCCCTTAATCTTTCAGTTCGTTTTTTAAAATGAATAGTTTAACTTTTCGTTGTTCTGTTTTCAAAGTACAACTCTCATCATTAGGTGGCAATCATGCTCAGGATCTATTCATCTATGCACCATTATTTTAGACTTCATGGAACACCATTTCATGCAATAAGATACAGTCATTTGATCCCATGGTTTGTGTACTTTGTCAAGAGTCCCAATGTCGTTGTCATATGGAAGTGTTTTTGGCTCTGCTGTAGAAGCAGATTGATCAACTCATCATTTTAGATTGAAAAATGGCTTGTTTCTAATGTTTTTTGTTTGTTTCACACAATATTCATGGAGTAGTATGGGGAAAAAAAAAAAAATGATTGCTCATGAATTCATGTAAGGAAAGGTTTACATGTACCTTGATATTTTTTTTTTCTGCACACCCCTAAGTATGTTGAATGGTTTGAGCTTATGTGACCATCCCCTCACAAGCCAGCTTGGATCTTCAATTTGAGGCATCATTCAAGAGGCAGATGAGGAGGGGGAGAGAGATGAGAAAGAAAAGTTCCCTTTTCAATGCCTTTATTCCCCCACATATGGTCCTCTGTGTTTAGCGTCATATTTCTGCAAACAGATTTCTTTGATTCATGTCTTGACGTTTAAACGAGGCTACCTGTCTGTGATGTTGAAAAGTGTTTTGCTGTAAGGGTTTTTTTTTCATGTTTTATTTGTGTGTTTGTTTGTTTTTCTGTACATGTTGGCGGTGGTCTGCAGAGGTTTGGTCGATGGACATATTCTACATGGACTTTACTTGGTGTCTGTGCATTGTGTGTCTCACACTGTGTCAATGACCAACATGGACGGTGACTTGAGCAGGGGATGGCCAGGTGCATTGTCAACCTCATTGCATTCCTCAATCTGGGTAGGTGTAGGGGGATGGGAACTGTATCAAATCACCTGCCAAGAGAGGTTGGGAATGACTGTGGGGCTTCTGTCCAAAACACATGGCTGGAAGTGTTAGGAAGAACAAGAATGTCATACTGATCGAAATTAGGGAGTGGAAGCAGCCAAGAGAAAATAGAGAGGAAGAGCATGAAGGTCGTAACAAGTGGATGGGTGAATGGAAGCAGCCAAGAAGAAGTAGAGAAGCAGAGCCGTAACAAGAATGGAAGTAGCCCAGAAGAAGAGCAGGAAAGCATCGTAACAAGTGGATGGGTGAATGGAAGTAGCCAAGAAGAAGTAGAGAAGAAGAGCATGAAAGTCGTAACAAGTGGGTGGGTGAATGGAAGCAGCCCAGAAGTGGGGAAGAGCATGAAAGTGGATGGGTGAATGGAAGTAGCCCAGAAGAGAGGAGGAGGAAGGTTGTAACAAGTGGGTGGGTGAATGGAAGTAGCCCACAAGGGGGTGAGATTGGGGAATGGAAATGGCCAGAAGAAATGGGAAAGGAAGACCAAAAATGCCATCGTGATCAGATTGAGGGATGGATGAGCTGAGAAGAAATAGAAAGGAAGAGAAATGAGTCTCATAACAATGAGATTGGGCAGTGGAAGCAGCAAGAAGACACATAAAGGGATAAGAAGAACATATCCCTCATTAGAACATGGAATGACAGCAGCTGGACAAAATGGAAAGGACAAAAAAAAAACAAAGAGTGTCATTATCATGAGATCATGAAAGCAGCCTGGAAACAATAGAAAGACCAAAAAAAAAAAAAAAAAAATCATCATCAGATTAGAGAATGGTAGCAGGTTTTAAGAAACAGAAAGCACGAAAAAAGAAAATCTTTATCTGTCATCAGATTACAGAATGGGAGCAGCTTGGAGAAATGGAATGACTAAGAAAAAAAAAGTGGAATAGACTAAAAAAAGACTAAAAAAAAAAAAAGAGTGTCATTATTGTCACATTAGGGAATGTAAGCAGCCTGTAATAATAGAAAGGAAGAAGAAGAGTGTCGTCGTTATTGTCACATTAGGGAATGTAAGCAGCCTGTAATAAATAGAAAGGAAGAAGAAGAGTGTCGGTATTGTCACATTAGGGAATGAAAGCAGCCTGTAATAAATAGAAAGGAAGAAGAAGAGTGTCGTTATTGTCACAAATTAGGGAATGAAAGCAGCCTGTAATAAAATAGAAAGGAAGAAGAAGAGTGTTGTTATTGTCACATTAGGGAATGTAAGCAGCCTGTAATAAATAGAAAGGAAGAAGAAGAGTGTCGTTATTGTCACATTAGGGAATGTAAGGAGCCTGTAATAAAAGGAGAAAGGAAGAAGAAGAGTGTCGTTTTTGGTCACGTTAGGGAATGAAAGCCTCAAGATGAAACAGAAAGGAAGAAAAAAAAAGTGTTGTAAATATCAGATTAGGAAATGGAACCAGCTAAGGAGAATGAGGGAGAAAAAAAAAGTATCATAATGATCAGAATGGGGAATAGATGCAGCCATATTGTACTGCGAGGGATTGTAGTTTAACGGTAGTGATCCTGATTTCACTCTTTTCATCGCTCGCTTGATATCTCATTTTATTGTGATTGTATTTCAATGATAGTGATCCAAATTGACCTCTTTTCATTGCTCGCTTTGATAGCTCGTTTCCTTTCCGCAGTCAGAATCATTGTTGGGCTGTAAAATGGCAGAACCTATCAAAGTCAGTTAAGAAAAAGTATGGCCTTGTAACAAAATCTCATGGCCTATATGAAAAGGATACTCTGAGGAGCTGCTGTTGAAGGAGGGAGGTGCAGGGGGAGCTAGTCACAAACGATGGCACTGAAAAAAATGTTGCAGAATGGACAGGGAAAGCATTGGCAGCGACCCTCGCCTTGGCACACAGCCGACAAAAGCGGAGGAACCCAGCGAACTGGTCTTCAGACTGGTGCCCCAGGGAGTTTTCACAGACCTATGGAAGAAGAAGAGGAACATGGCAAAAGGGGGGCAACAGAGAAAAAGAAACACCGTTTAATGCTTCTGTTCAGTTTTGCAGCGGATTGTCAAACATGATGTGGGGGGAAGACTTTTCTACCGTAGGGACAGACCAAGGTGCACCTGACCCTACACACACAGATCTGCACACAACTTGTCCTTTAAGAGCCTCAGGTGAAAAGGATGTTAATATATCCATCTGTGTCTGTGACAGACTGGACCCCATTCATCAGAACAGTGAATAGATCCAAAATATCTTACTTATTTTGATTCTTTAAAACAAAATATATGCAGGTGCTAACCTATGCTATATGATATTAAAGTACCTTATGTAAAATAACTTAGCAGGCAAAACCAGAGTCTGTTGTGATCAGAACGCTGAAAAAGGGCCAAGCATATGGTGTATAAGTTTAAGCACCTTGTTGAAAAGAAGTTAACAGACAACAGAGTCTGTTGAGCAAAACAATAAAACTTGTCCAAGCATACACTACTAGTGAAATGCTAGTTAACAAACAGAAAGAGCGTATTCTCTATGACGTATACTTAAGTACCTTAGTTAACAGGAAATTAACAGACAAAACTGGATAAGGTCCAATGGTATACTAGACAATATAGACTTGAGTACCATAGCAAAAACACACACACACACACACACACACACACACACACACACACTGGAACATCCCATCAGAACAGTAAAGGAGATCAAAGACATGGGTGCCCTCTTTCCATGATCTATTTAACCTTGCAGCTGCGTCACCAGGAACTCACACAGCCAGAAGAAAGTAATGAATCGCAGCATACACACAGGATATGATTGTTCAAAGAGGAAAAAGAAAATGGACGGTCGATTCATCGGAGCAACTTCATGGTCACAAAGCTACTCATACACATTGCATCAATGCATATACATTTAGAAGACTTTTTTGAAATGTTCATTGTTCGATTTTGCGTTGCAATGTATTTCATTATGTTGGCATTTACTGTGTTTGTTATTTTTTAATGTATTCAGTTCCTTAAAGTGAGACCGACATTGAAAACTGTGGGAAACATTGCATACTGTTAAACTCGCAGATACAGATCTTATGTACCGTAGATCTACGTCATCCATTCGCTCCATCCTTCTTTATCTTTATTTTTTGCCCATTTATATGCTTCTGTGAATAGAGGAATATCTTTTTTTTTTTAAGAGTGAGTGAGAGAAAGCTAGGAAGGGAGGAGGGGAGAGAGAACGAGCAAGCAAGGGTGAATGATCCATCCAGCCAAAGAAAATCAGTTTGTACATCTCTTCACTTCCAAGTGTTTTATTTTTTGTTGTTATTGTTGTTTTTTTTAAAATCAAAAGTTTGGTAAGAAAGTTAGATATGGTTTCTCTTGAAGTCCAAATAGGACTGAGGATAATTCATCATACAGGAAAAAGTAATTCTGCAGCATGCTAGCCCAAACCACAGGCGTTTTGTGTTTGGTCAGACAATGAGCTGAGTGAGCAGTGCCATGCAAGAAGCCAAGAACTCTCATGTGGAGCAACAGGCTGCCATTACATAGAACATGGGCCTGCAGATTCATACCAGAGCTCTTGTACTAAAACCACCAAATTGTATGCCTCAGATGGACTTGCAAAACTGCCTTTTGAAGATTTTACAACTTTAAAAGAACTCTGTTTAGATAGCTGCAGAGTGGAGCAAGAGTTGTGTGTTGGAGTGTGAGCTTCCACTCACTGGTAGCAAAAGTAGAATAATATGGGTGGCTTTCCAAAAATACTTTCCATAGGAAACTTTGCTCTGAAGGCTGGCAGCTATGCTCAAGTTCACGGTTGGGTTTGGTGCTGATGATTTTTTTGGGGGGGATGGGGGGTGGGGTGGGGGTATAAGTTGCTAGCATGTCGTGGTGGAGAAGTATGACAGGGTTGTGGCGTGAGAACAAACTGAACTGTGGTCGGCCTTCCATGCAGAGAGAACTGGTGACCCATCATTCTGACGTGTTTGTTGGCTTGTTTGTGCTCCATGTCAAACAGTGTAGACCATTCTTCCCTTTGCATTCTTGCCCTCCTCCACTCTACATCTCCTTTCAAAACTGGTTGTGTTTCTGTTTGTTCGTTCAAACATCCATGGTAGAAAGTGGAGGGTGTACTCTGGGTGTCTAGTCTTTGATAAAAGACACTGTATCTTGTGGTTGTAATTTGTGTCCGTGGTCCCTGAACATGTACAGTGTTCACAGACTGTGGGGTTTGTTTTCATACGGTATACGGTACTTCAATACACTGGTTTGTCTTTGGTCAGGGAATGTCGGTGGAAATTCTTGAATAAAGTTGCTTCCACAGCTTTTTTAAAAACTGCATTGTCTGTGTCAAAACTGCTGTGTTTGCGTCGATTGCAGATGGTTGTATGTCACTCACTGGACACACACACACACACACACACACACACACACACACACAATGTTAAAGACCTCAGTACATTCACACTTAGAAAATCATTATGCAAACTATCTAAAGATATATATACGATGGATCTGTTCTCGAAACGTGCAACGCAGGTGCAGCCTTTGTGATTTCTTCATTGAAAATAGAAAAATGGTATCACATGGGCAGATATTATTCAATTTTCACTGGTGAACTAGTAGCCATACTTATGGCCTTACATTAGCTCGCAAACCTCCTGAGAAATGTCTGTAAAATATATTATTTTGTGTAGACCAAAATCTGTCTTGTAAGCCCTTAGATCCACAAATATAAGACACGACTAGAGATGATAACAGAAATAAAGCATTCAATTCACCATTTGTATGTTAAAGGAATTCATACCACCTTAGGTTAGGTGCCTTTGCACTGCGGAATATTTTCGAATGAGTGGGCAGATCAGGCTGCTTGGAGAGCAGCGTGCAACATAGAAGGCTCAGTCTGACTAATTACCACACTAGACCTTTCTGAGCATTACAAAAGTATACAGAAGGCGTCAAGGGATCAATTTAATAATTTTCTGATAAAATAGTATTATCAGCAGCGCGTTAAAGGAATGAAAGAAACTGATCCTAAATCCTTTTTAAATAATGTACCCTTTTTTTTTGTTCAATACCAATTACAAGTTTAATGTACAGGTTATGAATTTTAAATGTAATTAATAGCGAACTGCCAAGAAAACGTAGACAAACGAATCTCAAGACAAAACATGATGTGTTTCGACTCGTAGGGTTTTCAGGCAAGATACAAAACACTCAGGACAATGAAAATGAACAAGCAATCACCTATCTTCATTCACTTCAGCGCAAGATGGGCGTTGTACAGGTTATGGTTAATTGCATTTCGCACAATAAAATTCTAAAAATGTACTATGCACATGTGGGAAACAAATTACTGTAAACCATTTATTTTTCAGTGCCCAGTAATAAATCTGTTAGTTCCTCAATCACTATAGTTGATCAAATTTCATTTAATAATCATTGTCCACAGAGGACATTTTAAATAATTATCAGTTACTTTATGATTTCTCTAAAGTTTTGAATTCCAGTCCAGTTGGTATCTTTCTTTGATTTATTGTGTTACTTTATGCGTCATTATTGTTAAATATATGACATGCTTGCTAGTAGGCCCTTATATGATATATGTACTATTCCATAGAAGTTAGATCCCATAAGCTGAAACATTAATTAGGACTCCTGAATTACATTTTGTACAGTTATATACTAATTGAATAGCCACAAACACTAATTCCACTCGTACATATACACCCTCATCCACAAATCACTCCCCAACTCTGCACCGCCGCTTCACACACACACACACACACACATGTACACACACACACTTTCTCACTACGCGCCATCCCACTCCCTTCCATTTTTTTTTTTTTAACCTCCGTATTATCACCAATGGTGAAAAGATGTTAAATTGAAGCGTGTGCACGCACACACACACACACACACACACACACACACACACACACACACACACACACACAGAGTACTTAGATTCATCTGAAAGCACAGTATGTGAAAATATGTTGAAAGAAGCATCCTGCACACTCATTCAGTGAAAAACATGGACATCAGAAATGACAGAAAACTATAGAGAAACTGAATTTTCCCCAGAAAACATTAAAGCCACAGATAGTCATACTCTCCCTCCCCCTCCCCCCCCCCCCCCCCCCCCCCCCCACCTCCCCCACCACCCACCCACCCAAATAAAAAAAAATTGCACTGAAAGATCAAAGGTAAACAGATATCAAACTTAGCAACCAACAGAAGTATTATGCAACAAAGAAAGGAGTCTTGATAGCACTGTTCGCAATGCCACTTCCCACAGTCTGACATCAGACGAATTTCATTCCATTTCATAGCAGGCTCCCACACTCTGGAATGCTCTTCCCTAGAGAAATCCGTGACTCTGGTTCTTTTGTTCCAATCTGCTGTGAAGATGGCCCTCATCCCTACCAGTATGCTTTGTATATAATCGGTTATGATTCTGATCCCTGTGTGTGGTAGGCAGCCTCCTGAGAGAGAGAGTGAGAGAGAGGATGGATGGGTGATTTTTGATTTGTTATATAATCTCGAAGGTCGGAGTCTATGTGTGTGTGTGTGTGTGTGTGTGATTCAGAGCTTGCATTCAACCGAACAATGAGAACACTGCATCCGTAGCGAGTTCGTTAGCTTTTTAGGTCATCTGCTTACGTGTGTTAACTAAAAACACCTTCAGTATTTGGAAAGAAAGATTTTTTTTTTTCACGTTTTTAATCAAACAATACAGAGATTACAAATGCACATAAAGAGGACAGTGCGCCAAGTTACATTAGCATCATGTCTGTAAGTTCTATAAACAGTTAATGGCATATGTCCGAAACATTTTTTTTTAAAGGAACAAAAACAAACAAAAAAAAGATACACGTAAACACGTACATAAGTTTAGAGAACAGGGAGGGAGAAAAAAAGAAATGGAAAGAAAGGGGGTTAGTTACCGCCAAGGACACAGACAAACAGAGTACAGGACAAAACACAATGCATTTCGACCTCCTGGGTCTTCTTCAGACGAAAAAAAAAAATATCATTTAGGACAGTGACGAGAAGAACATGTTGCCACTTCGCTTCGTTTCTCTGGTCTGTGTCATTGGCGGTAACTAACCCCCTCTTTTTCTAAAGTTTGCCTCATTTTCTGCCCTCAGTCACTCCGTGTAGAAACTTACCTTCAATATTGTTGCTTCTGTGTACCAGACCATATATTCGTGTAGACATTGCACGTGCAGATATCTGGTTGGACAAGCGGCCTATAAATTTACATTCTAATTCTTTTGTTCAGTGCGCTCTTCATTTTATGGGTGTAGCATAGTTAGAGCTCTTGTAGGACGAGCAGTTTATGAATTCTCATTATGGTATTAATGACTCCATCCGGGACGAGGTAAAAGCATTCATGAACAAGGTCAAGACAGTATTGAATAGAAGCAGCTGGGAAGAAATTTGTAACAGAGTCAAAAACAAGCGTTGGAAAGCCATTGTAGCATGTGTGTGTGTGTGTGTGTGTGTGTGTGTTTTTGAAACTCTCCGTACGGTAAAGGATTATTGTATCTTTTCTGTGTTGTTAGTTTTTTTTTTTTTCCTCCGCTCTGACAGCGGGAATCCTAGCTGTGCAGAGTCTGCCGTGGCCTCCTCTATCGAGAAGAAACTGACGCAGTCCGCTCTCATTAACATCATGATGTCGTTCTGAGAGAGTGATTGACGGAATCTTCTGACCAATACAGCGGGCGTTTTGATTGCTTGGGTCCGATCGAAATCTGGATGAGGGGAGGAGGATTTGAGTGTGTGTGTGTGTGTGTGTGTGTGTGTGTGTGTGTGTGTGTGTGTGTGTTGTGTGGTTGTTGTTGTTGTTGTTGTTTAGTTTAGCAAAAAAAAACAACTCAGCTATATCATGCAGTCTCAGATGAAAACGAGGGGCTCCATAACGACATTGTTATCATCTTTACCCTCATCCATTATCTTGAAAAGAAAACAACAGTCCGAAATTCTATGACCTTGCTGTTGTTTAAGTTTGATTCTGTTCTAAACACAAATCTAAAGCAAAAATGTGTGTGTGTGTGTGTGTGTGTGTGTGTGTGTGTGTGTGTGTGTGTGTGTGCGTGCGCGCGCACGTGTATGTCTGTGCGTGTACGTGTGCGTTCGTGCATGCATGCTTGCGTGCGTGCCTGCCTGCCTGCCTGCCTGCAAATGTGGACGCGCGCGCGTGTAGAATTAGAAGAAATTCAAGTGCATTAGAGTGAGAGATGATCATTCCGTTTGAAAATAAGCAGGCTGTTCTACGGGCTGTCAGTCGTTCGTTAACCTTGCTTTTCAACTTGAAAAACTTTTAGAATTTTAAAAAGATCGTCACGTTTATTAAGAGTTTGTTGTTTTGGGCTGTCCTATAGACTACGTGGAGAGCCTAGTCAACTGTCATTGTTTTCCATATCTTTAATCTAGACTCTAGTCGTCAAACCGACAATAAGAAGAGTGCACTGATCTGTGATCCACTGACTGGCATATAGCCAGCTTTTATTCGTCTCTCTCACCTTTGAAGTCTTCTTCAGAGCGACAGTAATTTTATCTGCAGAAGTTCATCGACTGACTCTGCAGCAATTAGAGTCTCATTCTCTGTCTTTCTTTTACATGCAGTTACACCCATTCATTCACCCCCCCCCCCTTCCCCCCACACATAAATATGCTTCGCGCGCGCGCGCGCGCGCGCGCACACACACACACACACACACACACACACACACACACACACACACACACACACACACACACACACACACACACACACACACACACACACACACACACACACACACACTCACACACTCTCTCTCTCTCACTCACGCACGCCAGAGGTCGGAAGGAGAGAAAAAGGACATCATTTCTTATCTATTATCTCTCTCTCTCTCTCTCTTGTCTCTCTCTCTTGTCTCTCTCTCTCTCTCTCAAACACACACACACACGTAGTATATCAGCAGCACACACACACACACACACACACACACACACACACACACACACACACACACACACACGCACACACACGCATGCACGTACGCGCACGCATGCACGCACGCACGCGTGCACGCACACAGAGACAAAGATTTCAAAGATTTTTATCCTGTGACCCCTTTTGGGGCATGGAGGACTTAAAACAATTCAAAACAAATAGAAATGAAACAAACCAAACATCCACATTTTCCCTATAATTAACACACTGAACGTAATGTTACGCAACTTTACTAAGTCTAAAAAAAACTTCGCTAAGTTTAGCAACAATTTCCTTACCTCCACAAAAGCAAACGGCAATAGTTAAATAAGGACTTTGTACATGTAAATTTTCTAGGTATAAACTGATTTCTAATGTCGTTATATTTGTTACATTTCATTACAAAATGAAATTCATGACCAAGGTCATTCTGGTCACAGTCTCGACAGAATCGTTCATCGTGAGGTATTCCAAATCGTCTGCCAATTTCTATCATGAGTTTATGATTGCCACAGCGAAACCGAATCGGTGGGTATATATAAACATCAGGTAACATTTTAATATATTTTTCACGGCTAAACTCTGTTTTAAAATTTCTGTAAAGTAAACACTTATTACACTAGATTCTAAAGCATCATTCCATGCACGTGTGTAAATGTCTTCTAATGAATTACGAACATTTCTACAGAGACTGTGAACAGACGAAAACTTTTGTTTCTCTCACACACAGTCGAATCCTGTTTCTATTAGGACATCCCGTATACACATCAACCACCTAGATGTAAAACCTTGATTTCTGTATAAATCATACAATACTTGATACAATCTAGATAAATATTTGTTTGTTTGTGGAGAAAGTAAGGATGACCAGAATTTTATCATTCGTGCATGTACACACACACACACACACACACACACACACACACACACACACACACACACACACACACACACACACAACTTCCTAGCATCAGCTCGCCAATGAATAGATCAATAGTTCTTTCATTAGGATTCGAGGGCACTTGTTCATGGAATGTAGTGAGGACAAAAAAAAAAAAAAAAAAAAAAAGAAGAAAAAGAAAATAAAGACTCTGTGAAGTGCTGCTGTAGGTGAAGATGATGAGAGGTGCAATGCTTTTCAATAGTCAAGCCTTCTGCCCTGGCTGACAGCAGCACAAATAATAATAATAATAATAATGAATAATAACAATAATAACAACAATGATAGTGATAACAATAACAGTATTTATAAAGCTCCTTGCCAAAGGTTCTAGGTGCTGACAATCCACACTCTCGTGTACGCAAAGGGTTGCCTACCTGGGTAGTGCCGACTGAAAAGCTGCCTGCTGGCGCTTCATTCAGTCGTTTTCCGGGTCATCCAGTCAATATCGTTCACTCACTTTCCTTACTTCCTTCATTTATTTAAATTTTCACGCAGGGTGCATGTAATGTGTCACGTGTCATTCATACCATCGGCCAAACTGGCATTCTCTTCCAAAAGTCGGTGATGGGATTGTACGTGTGTGCAAGATGTTATGCGTGCATTCACACACGGAACCTCGGTTTATAGTCTCATTCAAATGCCTGTATGGGAAATGGAGTCAGAACCAATGCTAACTCCGAAGGAAAAGTCCCCTGTACTGGAACGGCCCAGCCGAGATTCGAACCCACAACCCTACGATCACCAAGATTACCAATTGGCTTAAGGCTGTGTCAGGCCAATTGACATAGGGCTAGAACACCAAAATGTTGTTATGCTCTGCATAGTTATTCGGGGATTGTCTTCAGTTGTGACAATTAAGCTCCTAGCATAACATTATCAGTCTACCAAAATCCCCGAAGTCGAAGTGTGGCTGCCCACATGGCGGGGTAATCAAAAACGGTCACACACGTAATGTTCTCATCCCCAGCTGATGCATTTGTACCATAGTGTTCAAGTACTTTGGCTATTCGGATGATCCCTGGAGTCTGTTAGCAGGGTACGACGACGACGACGACGACGACAAACAACAACAACAACAAGATTACGAGTCCGGCGCTCTACCAACTGAGCTATTCCGGCCCCCAAATTCAAACCTGATTTAAAGTTGTTGCTCTTATGTTCACATAGCAAATCAGAGCACGTGTGCATGTTACTAAGAAAGTATTGTCGTTTGTGGAGAGTTCAGTTGGCATCCTGCGCATGCAGAATCAGAACAGGCGCCACTGGGCACCATCAACATGACTCGGCAGCAGTGCAGTGTCTTCGCTGGCGGGTCGCCTCATGACGACTTAACATTGACTGCTCCCTGTGGATTGCCGGTGCCGAGGCTGCAGCATTACAAGCCAAGATGTGGCTGTGGACGGGAAGCCGTGGGAGTAGTAAGTGACACAGACGGCGAGACATAAAACAAAAAACAAAACAAAACAAAAACAAAAGCAACAACAAAAATGACACACACACACACACACACACACACACACACACACACACACACACACACACACACACACACACACACACTAAAGAAAGAAAATAGAAATGAAATGAAATATGACAGATACAAAATAAAAAGTAACAGATAAGTAAGTAAATAAAATACGATTTAGAAAAAGAAGAAGGAAAGAAACGAGAAGAAGATGAAGTGTGGCTTCTCCTCTGTCACTTCCGTGTGGAGAGGACAAGCAGGGAATCTGTGATGTAAAGAAGCCACGCAACGTTGTTCTTTGTTTGTCTGAATGTTTTTCAACACCCAGGTAATGGAGATTGATGCCTCAGACAGACAGTGACTGATCGAGACACGCAGAGGCCATGTTTTGGCGTTCTTAGAAACCAGATTTTAATTATCCCCCCCCCCCCCCTTTTTTTTTTTTTTTTTTTTTTTTTTTTAAGAGTTTCTAACGCTGACAAATTTGCTGTTTGTAGAGTAGCGTCCCTTACACCGCTCGCCCTGGAGAACCTTTGAAAAAACAAAAAAAAAATTGTCGGTGTCTGAACTTGACATTTTCGACATTTTCCTCACTATGAAAACATTTGTGCAAACTGATTAAATTAAGATCTGTCGAAAATCAAAATAAAAAAACGCATCGGGGAACCAGTACTAGGCCTAGTGCGGATACTGAATGCCTGCTTGATTATAAATACAAATAACAGTAACAACAACAACAGTAATAACAGTAATCATAACAATAATATATAATATATTTGGTAATGATATTTGGAATTGGACAACCAAACCCGAATCAAAGAGCATGGAGTTGGAGGAAAAGGCGTCTGGATATGGAGGTGACAAAAATTCTATTATTTCATCATACCTCATTATATGTACAGTCGCGCGACCGTGTCGACGGGTAAAATACAGGAAAAAAGAGAAAAAATAACAAAACGAGGTGCAAAGTAACGCTTCATAAACACACGAAACAGACTGTGCTCAGATGTGTACATGAATAATCGTGTGTACATGAAATAATCGTGTGTCAAAAGAGTGTTATCCTGCGACTTAAAAAAAAAATGTGTGTGTTTTTATTTCTACTCTGCCTTGTTTTCAGGACCGCCACAATCTGTTTCAGCTGGTCTTCTTATCCTTTACTCTCTCTCTCTCTCTCTCTCTCTCTCTCTCTCTCTCTCTCTCTTTCCTATATATATATATATATATATATATATCAATATAGACTGATAGATGATCACATCAAGAAAATAAGGATTCATCACTATCAAGCAGGTCACCGTGACAAAGATGGAGAAAGGAGTTGACCGCAATTAGAGTGACAATGACAAGAACCTTGTAAATGGCACAAGGTTGAATAGCAGGAATGAGGTAGATTCTTTCTTTTCTTTTCTTCTTCTTCTTCTTCTTTTTTTTTTTTCTGATAATCTCTTTATCATGTAGTACTTCATGCCACTCCCTTTCATGATGCTACATATCCGGAAACATTTGCGATCATTTTTTTTTTTTTGACTGTTCAATGAAATTTGTGTTTCATAACCTCATATCAAATTGTTTACTGTCATGCAGTCGATGTACTCGCTGTTCCTGCTCTGCCTTGAAAACAGTCAAACTAATTGTGTACACAAGCATGTGAAACAATTGGTCAACCTGAGACGAACGAATGTCAGAATCACAAAAACACTCTTTAAGTTTTAAGAAAGTCCCGGTTTGAGCAGACAGATGTAGCAATGCTAAGTTTGAACTCGAGAGCAGGTTTTCGATGAACGGATGAATAGTTTTCGAATTGGGGTTTGCTTTCTTTTTCTAGTTTGCTCTGTTTCAGATGGTTGGCTCTAACACAGAAATGTGTCACAAAATAGCAAATGAAACAATACGACATCTTTTTCTTTTCTGGGACAAAGTAAGCTTATTTTTCATTACATAATGCTCCGTGCGCAAGTAGATCAACTGTTACCTTGTCGTGCAGACTTTTGTTAAATGCTTTAACGACAAAGTACTGTAAAGACATTAAGCGTCTGCTCTACAGAAGTAAAATGGGCAGATTATACTGGTAAAATGTGCTTCGATAAAAACTTTCCTACCTCCGGAAGTCGTAGAATGTATTTTGCCTGTTTTTAATGTTAAATTATTTTGCAGTCAGTTTAATCTTTTCAACCTTTCAATATTTAGATTAGCTTGTTATTATTTTTTTTTTTTTCCTCCTTCTTGTAACTCTCTGTCTCTTTCAGTTCCTGTCTCTTCTCTCTCTCTTTTTTTCTCTCTCTCGCTCCCTCTCTCTCTTTTCTTTTTTTCGTTAAGAATTTTTATTTTCATGTTGTTAAACATTAACAAAGCTTTGCTGTATTTTTTTTTTTTTTATGCTACAGTCTAAATATATCGACACGATGAAAAGCCTAACCAAGATCCGTCGCAGCTGACGCAAGGTCAATGTCGTCTGCTCGGTGCATATGACGTCACGAGTAATGGTGCTAGTTGCAGGTGCTTTCGAAGTGCCCACCATTTCCTGGTGTTTTAAAAGTTACTCACATCGATCATTTGCCCCCCGCACATTTGAGAGGTGAGTGTATTCTAACACTTGATCATCCATTCGTTTTGGTGCTTACATTTGTTGTGTTGTCTGTTTAGTTCATCGCCGTTCACGTTGATTTACTTCCATCATACTGGTTGATGAAAACGATCATGCAGTTGCAGTTCCTGTGTAAAACGGCGTGTTAGACGGCTCACAGATTGGTGTGAAATGACAGTGTTTTGCTTAGTTTGTGTATTGAAAGGAATTCTTGGCCTTTCAGTGGAGTTGTCTTTCCTTGGTAGAGATCAATGGACTGGACGCAAAACTTTTGGAGTGTGATGAAGCGACACCACACGACCAGCACGTTGCAACTTCCCAGAAACGATAAATGTAGAAAAAGATTCGTGTGTTCACCATGAACTGTTCAGACATGCTTACCCGCGCATTTGCCTATCTACCTATATTAATCAGTCTAGCTTTATGTTTTGAATTCTATTGATCAATCTATCAGTCTGCAATCTATCAGTCAGTCTATCTGTCCATCTATCTGGCTATCAATCTGTCAGCAGATGCAACCTCCAAACAATAAATTTTTGACATTATCATGTATCCTTCATTAACTATTCAGACATGCTTACCCATACATATGTCTTTCTACAGGTCTGTATCTATGAATCTGTAGCTAATTATAATTGTCTATCTATCCATCTGTCTGTCTATCAATCTGTCTGTCCATCTATCTGTCAGTCTGTCAATCTGTCTATTAGCGTGATGCAACCTCCCAGAAACATCAATTTTGACATGATTCATGTGGCTTCCATTAACTATTCAGACATGCTTACCCACGCATTTGTCAATCTATCTGTATCTAGCATTCTAGCATCTGTTTCTTTCTATCAGTATATCAATCTAGCATTCTAGCATTCTGTTTCTTTCTATCAGTATATCAATCTGTCTGTCATCCATCTATCTGTCTGTCTGTCCATCTATCTATCTGTCGATCTATCTGTCTGTCTGTCTGCCCATCTATCTATCTGTCTGTCTGTCCATCTATCTGTCTGTCTGTCTATTTATCTGTTGGTCTGTGTATCTATCTGTCTGTCTATTTATCTATCTGTCTGTCTGTCTATCTGTCTGTCTGTCCATCTATCTATCTATCTATCTATCTATCTATCTATCTATCTATCTATCTATCAGCATGTTGCAGCTTCCCAGAAGCAATTAATTTTGACATGATTCATGTGTCCTCATGAACTATTCAGACCTGCTTGCCTACATATTTGTCCATCTATCTCTATCAGTCAGTCTAGCTGTGTGTCTAGTTCTTTCAATCTATCTATCAGTCTGTCTGTCTGTCCATCTATCTGTTTATCTCTATCTGTCAGTCTGTCTATCTGTCTGTCTATTTATCTAAATGTCTGTCTGTCAATCTATCTATCTATCAGCATGTTGCAACTTCCCGGAAACAATCAATTTTGACATGATTCATGTGTTCCATTACCTGTTTAGACATGCTTACCCACACATTTGTCTATCTATCTCTATTTAGCTCTCTGTCTAACTCTATCTATCTATCTATCTATCTATCTATCTATCTATCTGTCTCTCTATGTATCTATCTGTCTGTCTGTCTGTCTATAGATGCATGAAATGACTCTTCGATTTTGAGACTGGTTTTGTCCAATAGATGATGAAAAGAATGCTGAGGCCACCTGTAGGGCACATGGAAGAAAGAGAAAGAAGCAGTGTGTAGTCAGTGCAGTCAGAAGAAGTAGTGTAATGTACAGTGATAATATATTTTGGGGCCAACATGGGATTTGACCCAATACATGCAGGGTAAAACCTAGTATACATGTGGGTATTTGTTCAACCCAATATGATCACCCTTATTTACATAAACGCAGTATGAGCCAAACATCTGTTGATTGATTGATTGATATGTATTGGATCGAACCAGTGAGACACAAGCATTGATTGTTGGTTTGTTTTGCCAGTATACCAATGGCCTGATCAGCCTATTAGGAGACCCTTAAAAAAAAAAAAAAAAATAACTGCCATTAATGAACTGGTGAAGTGCCCATCATTTTCAATGGCAGGAGAGGTGTTTTGTTTTCTCCCCCATGGGTTGGGAAGAGAAGTCGGTCTTCATATAATTTTTTTGATGGAAAGGAATAGCTCATTTGGTAGAGTGTCAGACTCAAGTTGATCCTGGGGTTGTGGGTTTCAATCTGAGCTTGGTTGTTTCAGTACAGGGGATTTTCCCCTTGGAGCTGGTGTTGGTTCTGACTCCATTTCCCAAAAAAGACCTTCAAATCAGGCTATAAACCAAGGTTCTGTGTAAACGCATGCATGATATATTGCACAAATTAAAATCCCATCAACAACTTTCAGAAGGCCAGTTAGGTTGTTGTTGTTGATGATATCTTAGACATAGCAATAGCGTGCACCCTGGGTAATAAATTGAAAGAATGACAAGGCCCCCCCCCCCCCCCCCCCCCCCCCCCAAAAAAAAAAAAAAAAAAAAAAAAAAGAAAAAACAAGATAAAAAAAAAACCAACAAAAAACTGAGCAACTGATATTGACTGAGTGACAGGAGAATAACTGAATGAAGCGCCAGCTGGCATCCTTCAGTTGACTCTACCCAGGTAGGCAGTCCGTTATGTAAACAAGAGCATGGAATGTAAAGCACTGAAAACTTAAATGAATTCTAGATTTATATACCTGTACTGAATGTTTCAAATACTGAATTGAAATTAAGAAAAAAATAAAGTCAGTCCAAAAAAAAAAGTCATGTATGTGTGCAAATCTGTGTCACAGGTCTGGTTGTGTGTTGTGTTTGTGTGTGGTGGGTGGGTGAGAGTTGGGGGTGTGGGGTAGGGGTAAGAGGAGGTTGTCGAATCATGTAGGAGATAAATCACATGTCTGAAATTGTATTTCAAATATATGGTACAAAAAACAAATCTCAGTGTCACATGAACATGTGCCCAAACACATGTGTGGCAGTACACTTCAAACAAAGATGTGAGTGGCCCTATTGACCGGCAGACTGTAATGTGATCATTTCTGCCGTCTGTGAACACTTTGCATGGCAGGGCACGGCCTTGTGCACCACCACCGATAATCCTCATGCCTGATCCTTCCTCTCCATAGTCCATTCACATGCTGCCATGTATTGTCATGCTGAATCAGCCTCAGTAGGACTCCCTTTTGCACCAGTTGGCTCTAACCCACTATGGAGATGGGTGTGTCCTATTGCACAACCATGTATTGGGTTTAACCAAGTATGCAATGGGTCAAGTCACATTATAGTTTGCAACATGTTCATGTCACACAAATAGTGCCACAATAAACACATAAATTATAGCAATGTTTTTTTTTTTTCTGTTTTTAGTGTTCATCACAGCATTTCAGTGAGGATTTGATATTGTGCTGTACCTTTTTTTGTTTTTAGGAGTGTGTTTCCTTAAATCATTGTATGTTGAGAAAATACATATGACATACTGTAACAACTCTTCATTTTTGTTGACGGGGAAGTTTTGCAAAGTCCTGCTCCACACTTCACCAGCAAGGTGCTGGTAGCAGGGCTTAAACCTGTGACCCACTGACTGTTCAATACATGGTCTAACCACTTGACAGGTGCACCTGTCAGTTGACATTTACTGGCAGTTATCAGTAGTCTGCTGGTTCAGAGGACATATTCACCAAGAGAAATATTTAGAAACGTAGTTATAGACACAGGATCAAAAACTTACTTGGAAAATATTTCGACAGGGTCGTCCTGTCTTCTTCAGCTCGCTGTTGCTGTTGTGGCAGCGAGGCCTGGTGGGACGACTGTTGTGTGGGGTGAACGGTTGTCAGGATCTGATTGTAGATGGGGGGAAGTTCAAAGCCTTGATCTCTGTTCAGGCTGGGCATTTGGTCTTAATTTTGATAGCTTCTTTAACTTTTCTTTTTGTGAGGAAGGGCTCTGTAGATAAGATCTTGGTTTCTTGGGGGCTGAAACTGGGGCCTGTGGCTTGAAAAATATTGGTGACAGATGTTTGTACCTATTGCATTATTGTTTGGCCTAATGTTTGTGAAGCAAAATGGGCCATTGCATTCCTAGCTTTTAAATTAATGAACTTTAGAGTTGATCCTTTTTTAAATTAAAAAAAAAAATTTTTTAGAGAGTATGAAAATCCCTTTTCCTTGCGGGAGAGATTAGAGAATCCCAGGGAAATAATCAGTACAAGTATTTAAATATACCTTGCTTAGGAAAAGACCTGCGACACTAAAGCATGCATTTTAGTGTCTGTTGATCAGTGTATGGTCGATGCCTATTTTGTTGATGAAGGCAGCAGATCTCTATGAATAGCAGGCAATTTTCTTAGTGTATTTAGGGATGAAGTAAAATTAAAATGGGAGACAAAGACAAATCATAAGATGCTAAAAAAAAAAAAAAAAAAAAAAAAAAAAAAAGAAAATCCATGTTATCCATGATTTTCAGGATTAAATTGATTATTTGGGTTTTGGATCATTATTACATTGGGAATGGCTTTTTGTGACAGTTTATAACACGGACTACACTACACACACACACACACACACGCATGCACACACACTATTCAGTGTTTTAATCTTTTTGCCTCCCTCACTCCACACACACACACACACACACACACACACACACACTGATTTAACACCCCCCCCACACACTGATTTAATGTCCCCCCCTCCTCTCTGTCTGTCTGTCTGTCTGTCTCTTACTGATTTAATTCCCCCCCCCCCCCCCCCTCTCTCACACACACACACACATTTACACACACACCACCCACACCCCCTGATTTAATTCTGCCCCCCCCCCCCCACACACACACACACACACACACACACACACACACACACACACACACATGTGATTGATCATGTGTGTAAGCATAAATTTATTGAAATTATATGTGCAGTCACTGTTTTACAGAAAATACAAGGGACCAGCTGACGTATTGCATAGTATATGTGAAACTGTCATAGATAGACAACAGCTTCAGAACAAGTAAGGGGACAGAAATCTATGGGTTTTACAATTAATGAGAGAAAAAAGTTCTGATAACCTGCGTTATAACCTGTGTGTGTGTGTGTGTGTGTGTGTGTGTGTGTGTGTGTGTGTGTTTTCACTTCAAATATTATCAGCATGTTAGCGTATGAATTGAAAAGAGGATGAAAAGATGTCATGGTCCAGTGTTGGGTCTTTCATGGTCTGCTTGGCTGGAAACGGTGAAAAAACTGGAATACCTTTTAATGGTTTGATTCTTTCTTTCTTATTTTTTACAGATAAATTTGGGTACTTAGGAAAACTGTATGATACAAAGACTGAACAACTGAATAATAATACAGGGGAACAATATTACTGTAAATCAGTCCTACAGTCTTAGGATATTTTAGAAAATTAAGGAAGTCAAGCATGTGTATGTGGAGTATACATTAGACATGTAATGGTTTAGCTGCTTGCATGATTCATAAATCATCATTCAAATGGGCTGTGGCCATCATTTCTATGTATCACCAAAAACTGAGAGTAAGGCGGGGTAAGGGGACACTACTGGCTGACAGTAAGCCCAGGTAAGGGGACACTACTGGCTGACAGTAAGACCAGGTAAGGGGACACTACTGGGACAGTAAGCACTAGGTGGGGGACACTACTGGCTGACAGTAAGCCAGGTAAAGGGACACTACTGGCCCCTGGCCTGATGCATGTGCATGCACATGCCATGTATTAGATCAGCGCAGCAGTATTGCACACACACACACAGACACACACACACACACACACACACACACACACACACACACACACACACACACACACACACACACATGTAAACCTATACTAGCATTTTGCATACACTTTCCATTTCTCTCATCCACTCATTTCTGCATTCTTTTGCAATATCACTTTAAGTGAACACGTTAAATTGAAGAACTAACACACACACACACACACACACACGTTTTCTGAGTGAAACTAGATAAGAGCATAGAAAGGTAAATACAACATCAACAACAACAACAACAACAACAACAACTACAAAAAAGAGAATCATTGTTTCTCTCTTTCCAGGTAAATCTACTAACTTATTAAAATGTGAACATATTTGAAAGCTTTTAGATTAGGACTTGGAATGAAGATGTCTTTAGCTTGGTGTTCATGAACTGCATGTGGTAATTCATTGGAGACTGTCAGGAAAGAGTTTTAATGGCTCTGCTTTGGATTGCTGATCATACACAACAGTAGCTAGAGTATCTGGAAGAGTGACTGTGCCTCCTACCTTTTTGGCTACCTGGGGTCAGGACTGCTTATATGAGATCCACATGGCTTGGCATTTTCTGGAGAAAGTTCCCCAGAAGCTGCCAGGGTTTTTTTTCTTTTTCCCTCTCACCCATCCTGAGAATGTGTTATTCTTTTTTCTTTTTCTTCTTTTCTTTCTGTCCAGTGTTCTGCCCACCTGTAAGATGGAATCAGCTGTTTGTGCACACAGGCTGTCAGCTAATGGCGGAAACAGCTTTCCTGTCGGAAGGCCCTTTGCCAGTTGGCATCTCAAGACGTGGGAAGATGAACTTTGGAACAGAGTCAAATATGTATTTTGGAATTTTTTTTTTGTCTGTGTGTATGTGTTTTGTGTTCTCCCCCCCCCCCCCCCCCCCCCCCCCCTCCTTCTTCTCACTTTCCCAACTTCAACTGTAATGTTTGGGGAATGGTGCCTCAGAATTGAAAGAAAAAAAACAACAGAAGAAAAATAATAGAAATAACAATAACAAGCTGTAACACATAGCGTCCAAGACTCAGTGGAGTAGTGAATGGCCTTTGTGTAAATGTATTTGCCCTTTGTGTAAAAATGTTTGCCCTTTGTGTAAAGGTATTTGCCCTTTGTGTAAATTTATGCACTTGCCCTTTGTGTAAATGTACTTGCCGTTTGTGTAAATGTACTGGCCATTTGTGTGAATGTATTTGCCCTTTGTGTAAATGTATTTGCCCTTTGTGTAAATGTATTGGCCCTTTGTGTAAATGTATTTGCCCTTTGTGTAAACGTATTTGCCGGGGAAGTGAGAAAACCAAGTGTTGAACTCTATATGTCTTTGGCTTTTTTCTCATCATTTATACCGCTGATCTGAGATTTGCCCCTGGCTGCATTCTAAAGGAGTCAGTATGGCCGTTACATAGACAGAAACATGCAATGCCAAACACATAATGCATCCATACGTCAGTTCACTCACACTGGTTGTGCACGTGCCACATACACATGCAACATGAGCTCACACGCACACACACACACACACACACACACACACACACACACACACACACACACACACACATATCTCTCTTCCCTCTCTCTCTTGAACACTATGCAGTCTCCCTCTGTCTGTCTGTCTCTGTCTCTGTCTCTGTCTATCTGTCTGTCTGTCTCTGTCTGTCTCTGTCTGTCTGTCTGTCTGTCTGTCTGCCTCCCCTCCTCTCCTCCTCAATTTGCTAGTCTCTATGAACCTCTGAAAAGAAACTGGCCCCAGCTTGTCCAGGACGAAGCGATTGGATCCGGATTTTTTCAACCGCCGCGCGTGTTTCACAGATAATGCACAAATGAGGTCTTGCGTTCCAGAAAACAATCATGTTATTTTGAACCCTATAACTCAGTCAGTGTCTCCAAACATGCCAGCATTGTGCTGGCTGAGTGCAGACGACCTCCGGTTCCTTGTTGGTGATGCGTGGAATGAACTAAATGTGATGATGTTGTTGGCATGTGGTGGTGGGGGGGGGGGGGGGGTGGGGGGGGACCCCCGAAAACAACAAGGAGAATCCCCACCTTGCCAGTGACACCGACGGTGTTGGCATCAGCCTACGTGTAAACCCCCCCCCCCCCCCCCCCCCCCCCCCCCCCCCCCCCCCCCCCCCCCCCCCCCCCCCCCCCGTACACGTGCAACACTGGGACGTTCAACCCGGGCTGGAACCGGGGTCTGGCATCCGTTCCATGTGGCAGGTATGGCGTGAGAAGAAACGAGACACACGTTTGCCTGTCATTGTGAAGACCATCAATGACCACTGGTCCGACAGACACAGTGCCGTGCGTCGCAGCGTTTCTTGCGGCAAACTGTGAGCTGCTCACACGTTCTTGAATTGGTTGAGACCTCGACCCGAGGCCATCAGAGGTCAAAGTACACGTACTCCCTTCTGTCGGAGGTGTCGTTGACGGCGTCATGTCTGGAAATGCCACCCGACCACGACCTGAACCTCAAAGTGGCTAGTGCACAAGACCTCCACATGAAGGTTATTTTGTGGGTGACAAGTTAAAGAGAGAGAGAGAGAGAGAGAGAGAGAGAGAGAGAGAGAGAGAGAGAGAGAGAGAGAGAGAAGAGAGAGAAAGTTGAAGAGAGCTACTAGTTTGGAAAAAGAAAAGAAAAAAGAAAAACGCTAACAAGCCGAGGAGAAGAAATAGTTTCCCAGCTTGAGGGGAAAAAAAAAGGAAAAAGAAAGCCAAAGATGTTAAAACAGTAGGATAGAAGTAGGGAGAGAGCAGGAGGGGATGAGATGGGGGGTGGGGTGGGGTAGGGAGCGCACAAATGGAGAGGAGGGACGGAGATCATCACGTGGGTTACTACTATACGGACTGGGATTTTTCCTCAGAAAGTAAGGTCTTCTGTTGCAGTGCTATATTACAAAGCTGTTTTAAAAAGAAGAAAAAAAAAAAAAAAAAAAAAAAAAAAAAAAAAAGAAAAAAGAGAAGAAAAGAAACAAAAATGGTGGTAATTTTGACCTTGACATTGATTTAGAAGTGGCAAGGCAGAGAAGTGAGTTATGGGCAGAAGTTCTGTTTCCCTCCACGATGTTGGGACTAATGTCATGAAGTGAAGAGCGTAGCAAGGAGACGTCTAAACCCCTTCGGAGGCTGTCGAATGACATCGACCAAAGTAGAAAGCGTCAGTGGGAATAGGCCTACTTCATTGAAGCGCAGCATTGACAATATTAGTTTTCCTAAACACACACACACACACACACACACACGCACGCGCGCGCTCGGACAACACACACACACACAAACACACACATACACACACACATACGCGCGCGCGCGCGCGCGCGCACACACACACATACACACACACACGCACGCACGCGCGCACGCGCACGCACGCACGCACGCACGCATGCACGCACGCACACACATATCACCACCACCACCACCTCCAACAACAACAAGTGGGGACTTATTTAGGACCGTATTGACGACTAGTGTTTTAAGAACCTTAAATGCTGTAGATGCAGAGTTGGTCATTATGACTTAAAGCTTCGTGCAAACTCACTTGGTATTTAAAAGGGAAGGGGGGGGGGGGGGGGGGGGGGGTTGAGGCCATTTTGAAAAGTAGCGTCGACCTCTTAAACCTTTTACGCTCAGTAACAGCAAGAAGAATACAACCCTCTGTTGCCTTTCAATTGTTTTTTCCTCTGAACATTCTCAGACGAGTACCTTCGTTGAACTAGACGTAATTAAGTGCACGGCATTAAAAGTTCTCAAAAACTGGCTGTGTGAAATAATTGAGACATTACACGTCAATCAGACGTGGAAAAAAACTGTACGAATGGTAATATTCGTAAGACAAAGTTACGATGAAAGTGATTTTATGACAAGGTCGTAGAATTAATGGGTCATTTTTCTTTTCACAGTCATTTTAAAAACAAATATATTTGTCTTTTTTCTTTCTTTCATTTTTGTTGTTGAGAAACTTTGATGAACGATTCGTTCTCCCCCCCCCCCCCTCCCCACAGATTCTCTCTCTCTCTCTCTCTCTCTCTCTCTCTCTCTCTCTCTCTCTCTCTCTCTCTCTCTCTCTCTCTCTCGTCTCTCCCTCCTGTCCGTCTGTCCTCCTGTCTGTCTGCTTACCTGCCTGCCTGTCTGTCTGCCTGCCTACCTGTCTGACTGTCTGTCTTCCAGGTGACCGCCTCGTTTTCTCTCACCCTTGTGCGTGAAGTTTAAGCTGAAGTTTAGTGGTATAGGTATTCTTAATGTTCATAGTGTATCTCACGAATAGCGCGTATCTAGATGTGCTCCGTGTGTAGGTATAATGGTCATTGTGAGATAATGCGTACCGAGATGTACTCGGTGTCAACCGTGTGACGTGAATTTTCGAGCCCAGTGTACTTTTTGTATACGGCATTGGATCAACGAAGTGGTGTCCCATTTCATGAAGAGCAGAAGCGGGATGACGTTGTGGGGCAGTTCTGCCATCTCTTTTCATTCCGCTTCACCTCTGGTCCATGAGGCCTTTTCCTTGTGTCCTGCGCCTCTGGCTCCATTCTGTTGTTGTTGTCTCGTTTGTCATTTGTCAAATGGATTCCCCCGTCTCCTCGACAAAGGTGGCAGTACGTCGCAGGTCCTCCAGTCCTCCGTAGAGCTTCCGGGCCACTGCTGTTGGGTCGGGCCAGGTTTTCTCTCGGAGAGCTTGGTGGAGCGGGCAGGACTGCAGCAGATGTTCTGTTGTCTGGCTGCCTGTTCTACAGGGGCACTGCTCTGCGTTGCCGATGCGGAGTTTAGTATATAGGTGGTGTTTCAGGCGGTTGTGGCCTGTCCTGAGCCTGAAAATGGCTACTTGCTCTCGACGAGTCAGCAGGTAGTACGGGTGTGCTCTCTTGTGGCGTGGATGCTGCTGCTTCCACTTGTTGTGCAGTTGGCCTTAATGATGATCCTGGATTTCGGGTAGCTGGTAGATCTGTCCATCTGCTCCTTCGTAGTGCCCTTCCTTTGCCAGGGAGTCAGCACTCTCATTGCCAAGCACGTTGCAGTGGGAGGGAATCCACTGCATCTCCCTCTCTCCTCTCTGTCTCTCTGTGTGTCTGTCGGCTGCACTGTTAAGTATTGATTGTTGTGTATGAGTCGATATGCAGTTTTGTGTGATGTTTTCTGTTATGTATTAGCAGACATTTTTTTTTTTTTTTTTTAGGGCTGGATGGGGGTTAAAAGCCAAACTTCGTGCTTATCCCTTTCCCGCAGTAAATAACATTTCGTTCATTCGTTCATTCGTTCATTCTCTCTCTCTCTCTCTCTCCTCTCTCTCCGTCTCTCTCTCTCTCTCTCTCTCTCTCTCTCTCTCTCTCTCTCTCTCTCTCCTCTCTCTCTCTCTCTCATCTCTCTCCTCTCTCTCTCTCTCTCTCTCTCTGCACTGTTAAGTATTTACGGTTGTGTATGAATTGATACGGAGTTTGTGCGATGTTTTCTGTTGCGTATTAGCAGACATCTTTCCTTTTTATTCGGGCTGGATGGGGGGTAAGAAAGCCAGACTTCGTGCTTATTCCTTTCCCCTCAATAAATAACATTTCATCTCTCCCTCTCTCCTCTCTCCAAACTCCACTCTCCTCTCTCTCTCTCCTCTCTCTCCTCTCTCTCTCTCTCTCTCTCTCTCTCTCTCACATCTGGATGTACACCATGTTAAGAAAAGACGGTCCGGGTGCATGAAATGAGGTATGACGGCGACATTGACAATGTAGGAAATGAGTTTGGCAGCGACTTTGATAAATATATGTGTGTTTGTACGGGTTGTGTGGTGCCAGAATGCGTTGCTTGCCAGCGTTGTCATGGCCAGTAACTCCCGGCAACTTCCCCTCCTTAGTCTCTTTCCGTCCGTTTTCCGGTCTGTCTTTCGTTCGTTCTTCTTTTTTTTTTTTTTTGTTTCTTTTTTTGGTTTGTTTTTTGTTTGTGTTTACATGATTTTGTTTTTGGTCGTGTTATGTTTTGTTGTTTGTTCATTATTTATTTATTTCCATCCTCATCATCATTAATCATCATCATCATATCATATCATTATTATTATTATTTTTATTTCCCCCCTTTTCC
>JADBJO010000647.1:55000-57500 GCA_016801955.1 Conus betulinus | reverse complement strand
AGATGTTGGTGCAATGCTCACACAAGGCACAGTATTATGACAAAACCACCAGCCCCCCCTTCAGTGCAAGGAGGCCAGCAGGTGTAGGTGCAATGCTCACACAAGGCACAGTATGACAAAACCACCAGCCCCCCTCAGTGCAAGGCAACAGAAAGGCCAGCAGGCCAGTGGGGTGCAATGCTCACACAAGGCACAGTATGACAAAACCACCAGCCCCCCTTCAGTATAGGGAAGGCCAGCAGGTGTGGGTGCAATGCTCACACAAGGCACAGTATGACAAAACCAACCAGCCCCCCTTCAGTATAGGGAAGGCCAGCAGGTGTGGGTGCAAATGCTCACACAAGGCACAGTATGACAAAACCACCACAGCCCCCTTCAGTATAGGAAGGCCAGCAGGTGTGGGTGCAATGCTCACACAAGGCACAGTATGACAAAACCACCAGCCCCCCTTCAGTATAGGGAAGGCCAGCAGGTGTGGGTGCAATGCTCACACAAGGCACAGTATGACAAAACCACCAGCCACCCCCCCCTTCAGTATAGGGAAGGCCAGCAGGTGTGGGTGCAATGCTCACACAAGGCACAGTATGACAAAACCAACAGCCCCCCTTCAGTATAGGGAAGGCCAGCAGGTGTGGGGTGCAATGCTCACACAAGGAACCGGCATACCAAAGTTAAGAGACTGATCGTGAAAAAGAAGTTTTTCACACAACGTCACGCGACAGGGACCACAGTTGGAAAGTCAATACACAACGAAGTCAGGGGGAGGCGAAAGCATCTGAAAATACGGAAGGACTTGCATGACATTTAGTTGGAAAGTCAAGTACAGAGAAAAAGGAGGCCTTTCGGGAGGTGGGGGGGGGGGGGGGGGGGGGGGGGGGGGGGGGGGGGGGGATGGGGGGGGGGATGGGGGATGATCTTTTTGGTGGTCATTCTGTAGTGATAGACGAGATTTAACCAAAAACATTGAATTGGATTATCATTTGGTAACACAAGTAATAGTTTTGTATTGAATGAGTATATAACAGACTGAAATAAAATGAATAGTTGTATATTTTGTGCGATTTCGTGCGCATTACTATATATAAATGAGAGGAAAAAAAAATCTTGGTCTGACGCATTTCACTCTGACTCGGCGACGACGATGAACAGTTTTATATTTTGTGCGGTTGTGCGCATTTACTATATATAATTAGGGGAAAAAAAATCTTGGTGTGACGCATTTCACTCTGACTCGGCGACTTAATTGGTTAAACTCCAGTCAGGTCAAAAAGGTCCCAGCATGCTCGGACACGGTTTAACAATACCTTGGAACAGCTCCAGAGATTTATCAGAAAATGAGGCGGCACACGTGGACAGCGGGAACGGACTTTTTGACCGCCTGCGTTCTTCTATACGCTACGAGACCCCACCAGTTTTCTTTCGGTACAGCCGACCCTACACACAAACGTATTGTTCCCCCCAACGTCATCGATGTGCCGTCGTCGCAATACCGCAGAGGCGAGAGAAGTGACGACATCGGTGCGATTCTAGTGCAGTGGGAAACCGCGAAGGAAAAGGGTGACAGCAAAGTCTGGTGACTGGCGTCGGGTGACTGACCGCTGGCACTTCCGTGACGTATCAAAATGGCTGGGAGGGATTCTTGACTTGGTTTGTGCATCCTAGCTGAACTGCAGGGCTGTGTGTGTGTGTGTGTGTGTGTGTGTGTGTGTGGTGTGTGTGGTGTGTGCGTGCGTGCGTGTGTGGTGGGTGTAGTGTGATGAGTGAGTGAGTGAGTGAGTGTGTGTGTGTGTGTGTGTGTGTGTGTGTGTGTGTGTGTTTTAGAGTGAGTGGGTGAGTGTGTGTGTGTGTGTGTGTGTGAGTGTGAGAGAGAGAGAGAGAGAGGAGAGAGAGAGAGGAGAGAGAGAGAGAGAGAGAGAGAGTATGTGTAGAGAGAGAGAGAGAGAGAGAGTGAGAGTGAGAGAGTGAGTGTGTGTGTGCGTGTACTGGTGGTTGTCTTGGCATTCATATGTGTAAAGCTTTTCCTGGAGAAATGAAATGAAAATTTCACTGTATTTTAGCTGGAATACGCCCAAAACCTAGGCCAGAAGTCGAAACAAAACCAGTTCACAGGGTAAAGGGAGAGTAGTGTGGCGAGCCATCGTCAGACACATTTGGCAAGCGTCGATAGTTGGTATTGAATGTTCTTGCAGGTGGATTCAGAATCGTCCAGAGGAGTGAGACCAAGCCTTATTTGAAAGTAGAGCGAAGGATGTTAGGACTTCAGGAAATGTTTTGCGTCGACATGTTTGAACACCTTGTTTAAAATAAACAGAACAGCTGTTGATACAACAGAGAGAGAGAGAGAGGAGGAGAGAGGGGAGAGAGAGAGGGAGGACGAGAGAGATGAGAGGAGAGAGAGAAACGAAGACACGTGAATTATATAGCGAGCCAACCCACCATCCAAAGTTCCCTTCTGAATTGATTTTTTTTGTTTTCGCTTTGGCAGATCCAAGGGCCGGAA
>JADBJO010000647.1:42500-50000 GCA_016801955.1 Conus betulinus | reverse complement strand
GGATTGGATCAACACCACTGTCTGCACCCAGCCTTCCTCTTCCACTGGTTTTGATATTGGTTGTGGATGACGGTTTTGGCCTCTCTGTAGGTCACCGGGTGGCTGAAACTGTTCCATATTGCTGCTTGCCATGGACAGGGTGTCAGCCTTCTCGTTCCCAGTGATCCCACAGTGGGATGGAAATCCACTGGGGTACAGACGGTGCCAATAAGAATGATTAGCGTTGATTTCTTACTTGAAGCACTGGGCTGTCTTGATATAGGTGGTGGGACAGGGGCGGTGAAGGGGTACACAGGTCAATGCAATGTTTTTTTTTTTTTTTTTTTTTTTTTTTTTTTTTTTTTTTTTTAGCTCAAGCAGAGTTTATCCGGCGGATGCATGCGTTATGTTTTGTGAGACAGAGAAATGGCTCACAGCGAAAGAGGGGAGATGGAAGGTGGATACTGAGGGGAGGGGAGGGGAGGGAGTAGAAGTGGAGACGACGAGAGAGAAAGTCTCTACAGTCTGTATTTGATGGTCTTTGGTGGGTGGGAGGGGGGGGGGGGGGGGGGGGGGAAGGAGAGAGAAGTGGAGGACGAGAGAGGAAAGTCTCTACAGTCTGTATTTGATTCTGATGGTCTTTGGTGGGAGGGGAGGGGGGAGGGCGGGGGGAGGGAGTAGAGTAGAGAGGACGAGAGAGGAAAGTCTCTACAGTCTGTATTTGATGGTCTTTGGTGGGAGGGGAGGGGTGCGATAGTGCTGGTGCTGGTGCGGTGATGTGCATGAAGAGAGACAGACAGGAAAGACAGGAAAGGCAGTGTGGGTGAGTGTGGGTGCGGAGATATGGAAATAATGAAAATACAGCAGGTGACAGCCTCTTGGAGAGAGACGGAATGGGGGGTGGGGTGGGGGGGGGGGGGGGGGGGGTTATAGCAGGTGACAGCCTTTTGGAGAGACAGTAACAGGGAGGGGGGGGGGGGGGATACAGCAGGTGACAGCCTTTGGAAAGATATGTGAATGGGGAGCGGGAGGGGGGAGGAGGGGGAAAGGGGAATGAAAACAGCAGGTGACAGCCTCTGGGAGAGACGGACATGGGGAGGGGGGGGGGGGGGGGGGGGGGGGGGGGGGGGGGGGGAGGGGGGGGGGGGGGGGGGGGGGGGGGGGGGGGGGGGGGGGGGGAATAAAATACATTAGGTGACAGCGTCTTGGAGAGTCGCTAGGTTCATTCATTTTCGGCGTCCAACATGCATTCGTAAGGAAATCCCAGGCGACGATGTTTCTACTCAAGAGTTCAGAGTATTTACGATTTCACAGTTCACGGAACAAAGAGGAGTGGAAGTTAGCGCTAAGGGGAGGGAGGGGAGGGGGGGGGGGGGGGGGTCTGGGGGGTGGGGTGGTGGTGGTGGTCAATAGCGTGTGCGGGGAGATGCTAAAGGTGGACATTTCCAGAGGCTGCGGTGATTGGCTGTCTGATCGTTGAGCTTCAGTTTGCTGGTTTCATGTTCAGATGATGGAAAACGTTTTACCTGATTTTCCAGCCTGTCCCACGATTCATGCAGCCTTAGGGGCACACGAGCCTGCAATATTTTTGGAAAGGAGAGAAAGAGCAAAAGAAAAGAAGAAAGAAAAAGAAGAATCTATGAAAAAAAAACCATATAACATACCGGTACTATTTGGTAAGAAGAAGAACGGATAGGGAATGTGTGTGTGTGTGTGTGTGTGTGGGTGTGTGGTTTGTGGTGTGGTAGAGAGCGAGAGAGATAGAGAGCGAGGAGAGAGAGAGAGAAGAGAGAGAGAGAGAGGAGAGAGAGAGAGAGAGAGGAGTGTATTAGAGAGAGAGAGCGAGCAAAGCTCAGAGAGAGAGAGAGAGAGAGGGGGAGCAAAGCTCACATCCATGTATGTGTGTGGAATCGCTCACGTTCCCCAGTTTCCGCCTTTCCTCCGGTTTGCTTCTGTGGTCCCTACAGGCACGCAATCCTTCACCGTAGCGAACACAAACCAACCCGACCCGGAACCCCGACCCGACCCGACCCCGACCTTCCCGAATCCTTCACAGATCCGACATCCCGTTATAATTCTGTCGGGCGTGGTGAATCCGTCAGGACGTTCCCTCCTCACTGTACACAGATCGGTCCGCCCTTCGGGTTCCGTGGCTAAGGCCTAGTTCAGCGCACACATTATCGGGGGGGGCGGGGGCGGGGAGATGAAGAGGAAGAGAAGCGAGAGAGAGAGACGCGAGATGAGATGAGGAGAGAGAACGAACGAACACGAACTGATACGAACGGACGAAAACGAATTATTTGATTGTAAGGAGGGTAGTGCGGAATAAGGCTGTACGGTTAGTGTAGTGGGGACTAAGTATGAATACCGTTTACACCAGCCTCCGGGCAAGCAAAAAAAAAAAAAAAAAAAAAAAAAAAAAAAAAAAAAAAAAATAAAAATCGATATAGTAAAACGCAAATCAAACAAAGACATGAAAAGGGGAGAGAGGAGAGAGAGAGAGAGGGAGAGGAGAGAGGAGGGAGAGAGAGAGAGAGAGAGGGGGTGGGGGGGGGAGGGAGGGGGATGGAGCGAGGGGGAGGGAGGGAGAGGAGCAGGAGGAGTAGAGAGGAGAGAGAGAGGGTGCGAGGAGAACGTCTCTCGACCGGATGGAGGGAGAGAAGGAGGAGAGAGAGGGACGGGGTAGGTGGTTTTAAGTAAGGTAAGGGGGGTGCGTTCACGGTCTCGACACATGGAACGAGGTCAGACGAGGGGTAAAGATGAAGGGTAAGGGAGGGAGGGGTAGGAGGGGCGATGAGAGGGAAAGGGGGGGGGGAGGCTAACGGTAGGTTGCTACGGGGCCCCCGGGGGGGGGCACCCGTGCGGGGGGGGCGGGGGGGGGGGGCCGGGGTCGACCCGGTTGGTGGTGGTGGTGGTGGGGGGGGAAGGGTATTATTTAAAAGACCGTCATAAAAAATCTAGCCTAGCGGACGATCAGGTGCCCGTTCAAAAAAACAAAAAAAAAAAAAAGAAAAAAATACTGTGCGGCATAGGTTCAGTTACCGTTGACGGCAGGATTATTTGGAAGGTCCAACGTGACTCTTGTACTGTCTGTCTGTTATGTCCTGTCTGTCTCTGTACTGTCTGTTCTGTCTGTCTGTTTCTCTCTCTGTCTCTATTTGTCGCTCACTCTCTGTACGCGGTCTGCTGTGTATGTGTCTGTGTGTATGTGGTGCCTGGTGTGTGTGTTGTGGTGTGTGCGCGCGCGGCTCTTGGTATGCTCGAGCCTGTCTGTTCTTTCTGTCCCTCTCTCTCCTATGTCTCTCTCTCTCTGTCTTCTCTCTCGTCTCCTCTCTCTCTCTCCTCGCTTTGCCAAATCGAAGAAGAAGATGAATGACATTTGGTTTTCATGTGCTCTTGTTTTGAACGACCTTAAGAAGACGCAACACAGTACGGACCGTCTGAGTTCTGGAAAAGATCCTAGCCAGTTTAGACCGGACACTGCTTCATGGGCATCAGAGCACAAAGCGAACGGTTCGGACTATTTTGTCAGTAGATGTTTTATAAAGTGGTTTTAAAGCTGTGCGTTTGTGTGTTGTGTCCTTCAATGCATAGGGCAACTGTATTGTTGATTAACTACCATGCTTGTGTTTTTCTGTTGGATATGATGATATATTTTAGTTATGTTTATATACCCTTCATACAATGAATGTTCTTTCATTATCTTGTATATCTGTGTGCCACCCCCCCCCACACACCTTTCTGTATTGGTGTGTGTCGCCCGGAACGTGTGTGTGTGTGTTGTGTGTGTGTGTGTGTGTGTGTGTGTGTTGTGTGTGTGTGTGCGCAGGCCTGTATTTGGTGTTGTGTGTGTGTGTGCTGTGTGTGTGTGTGGTGTGTGTGTGTGTGTGTGTGTGTGTGTGTGTGGCATTCTACTTGTTTATCTGTCTGTCTGACTGTCAGTCTACGCATACGCATGTCGTACAGGACACGATCCTGACTGGTCACACTAGTGATCAACCCGCATCCTCCTCCTCTGCTTATTGACCATGTCTCCGAGGGCAAGTGAAAAAATCAGAATGCAACCCTTTAAGCCGCCAGCTTCTTGTTCTTCCAATCAGTGACTCCCCACTGGTCATTCAGCTTCTTGTTGCTATTCCAATCAAGTGACCTCATTGCTAATTGCTCATTTAGCTTCTTGTTGTTCTTCCAGTGAGTGACCTCTTCTGTTGGTCATTTAGTTCTTGTTGCTCTTCCAATCAGTGATCTCCATTTGTTCATTTTAGCTTAAATCTGTGTTGCTCTTCCAATCAGTGACCTCCATTTGTCATTTAGCTTCTTGTTGCTTTTCCAATCAGTGACTTCTATTGGTCATTTGGCTTCTTGTTCTTCCAATCAGTGACCTCATTTGTCATTTAGCTTCTGTTTGTCCAATCAGTGACCTCCATTGGTCATTTGGCCTCATGTTGGCAAGTCAGTGACTTCCAATTTGTATTTAGCTTCTTCCAATCAGTGACCTCAATTTGTCATTAGCTTCTTGTTGTTCTTCCAATCAGTGACCTCACATGGTCATGTTAAGCAAGTGTTGAGACTCAAATCGTTTCATGTTGGGCTAACGGCGATCCCGGACTCAGTGACGTTCCATTTGTCATTTGAAAAAAAGGGCTTGTTTTTTCCAATCAGGTTGACCTCATTTGTCATTTCTGGAGTTTGGCATTGTTTTGCGCCTTCAATCAGTGACCGGAAATTGGTCATTTTAAAAGGGAAGTGTTGTGGAGGGAAAAAGGATCAAAAAAAAGAGAAGGAATCTGTTTTCATTTGTTTGGGCTAAACGGAGTTGTCCCGGGACCTTGAAAGATTGAGTTTGAAAGAAATAATTGAAGCACGAACTGAACCTACCCAACAGCGATTCCAGGATGCCACCTCCTGTTCCCATCCCCTTCTCCCCGCCTAGATCCCTCTCCTGTTGTCCTCCCGGTACCCCTTGGGGGGAACAATCCAACACACAGTGGGGAAGACACAACCACACACACACACACACACACACACACACACCACACAAACACCACACGGTGGTGGGAACACATTCGTGAATACTCCAACGAAATGGAAGATTGTCGGTTTAATCCCTTCTCCCCAATTCACCTCTCCTGTTTGTCCTTCCCGTCCCCCATCCTTCCATCCAACACACAAACACACACACCACAACAACACCACACACACAAACACACACACCACACACACCAAACACACACACATTCTGGATACTCACACGAATGGAAGAGTGTCGGTGTTTAAGGTTTTCTAATGGTTTATGTTGGCACCACACACCGCCCGCGCGCGCGCGCTCACACACACACACACCAAACAACACCCACACCAGACACACACACAACAAAGGACACACACACCACACAGCGTCTGTCGCGCGTCACATACGCCACGCAAACACCACCAAACCACACACACACACACACACACAAACCACACACGTCGGCACAACACCACACACGGGGTTTTTCGGACACGGACACACACACACGCGCACATGAAGACGATGGTCCGTGGACTACTGGAACGAGCGATGAGCTCATGCTAAACCGCCCGGATCGAGAGAGATTAGAGACGAGCGAGAGTTTAGGGGGGGGGGGGGGGGGATGTGAGGGTGGTGATGATGTAGAAGGACTGGCCGTTGGACGACAGTCATTCTGCGAAGCTCACTCAAGAGGACGCGACATGAACCGGGTCGTTGCGATCACTGTCTCCCACGCACGGACAAGGAAATGGAAATACACCACGCGGGTCACCACACCACGGCCTCACGCCGTGCCGGCCTAATGACGCATGCACGCACGGCACGCCACGCACGCACGCACGCCGCAGAACACACACCACAAACACACACACACACACACACATACTCACACGAACGCACGCACAGCAATCACGCATGCCACAGTGAGCACCACAGGACACAGACCAGACAGACAGGACACACACACATCACCCCACCAACGGACGACACACACAGAAAACAGGGACAAGGGGACACACGACACACACATACACCACCACACACACACGGCGCGCGCGCCAGCGCGGCACCGTTGTGTGTGTGAAGAGAGGCGAGGGAGAACACGACCTCTAATAGGCAGAGGAGGGGCGAGGGGGGGGGGAGGGAGTTGGAGGGGAGGTACGGTAGGTATCACAGTTCCTATGAACATTCAGATACACCTCCGATCCCCCCTTCGTTACAGCTGTTTGCTGCCACTGTTTGTCCTCTTGTAGGGATCGGGAAAGACCCCCCTGGCGTCACTGCCATGTTTGATCCTTTGACGAGTAGGATTGGAAAGACCAGTGGGTCACAGCCAGTCATTGGTATGGATAGGATGGGGGAGCACGTGCGCGCGCACATACGCACACCCACACACACACACACAAAGCGCGCGCCAGATGTCATGCGTACGCACTCAGGAGAGACGAGAGAGAGGAGAGCGATTTGGCAGGGGGGGGGGGGGGGAAAGGAAAGCTGAGTGACTGCCGTTGGACGACAGTCATTCCTTGAAGCTCACTAAGAGAAGCGATTGAACCGAGTCGTTGCGATCATGAACGTCGCACGAGACAAGGAAATGACATACACACGCGGTTCACCACATCCACTGCCTTCACGCTTGCCGGCCTCATACGCACGCACGCCACGCACGCACGCACCGCACGCACGCACGCACACGCACGCACACCACACACACACACACACACACACACACACGCACGCACGCACGCACTCACGCATGCACACACGCACACAGACAGACAGACAGACAGACACACACACATACACACACGGAGACACACAGACACAGACACACACACACACATACACATACACACACACACACACACACACGCGCGCGCGCGCCAGCGCGCGCACCGTGTTGTGAAGAGAGAACGACTAAAGGCAGGAGGGGCGAGGGGGGAGGGGTATGGAGGGGAGGGTACTCACAGTTTTTATGAATCAGATACAAGCGATCCGTTTCGTACAGCTGTTTGCTGCCAATGTTTGTATTGTTAGGATCGGGAAAGACCAGTGGGTCACTGCCAATGTTTGTGTGGTAGGATCTGGAAAGACCAGTGGGTCACTGCCATGTTTGTATGGATAGGATTGGGGAAGACCCATGGGTCGCTGCCAATGTTCGTATGGGTAGATCGGGAAACCCCAGTGGGTCACTGCCAATGGTTTATCGGAAAGACTGGGTAGGATCAGAAAAGACCCATGGGTCACTGCCAATGTGTGTGTGTGGGTAGGATCGGGAAAGACCCATGGGTCACTGCCAGTGTTTGTATGGGTAGAATCGGGAAAGACCAATGGGTCACTGCCAATGTTTGTATCTTTAGCATCGGGAAAAGACCCATGGGTCACTGCCAGTGTTGTTTGTATTGGTAGGATCGGGAAAGACCAGTGGGTCACTGCCAATGTTTGTATGGATAGGATCAGGAAAGATCAGTGGGACACTGCCGATGTTTGCATTGGTAGGATCGGGA
>JADBJO010000647.1:25000-35000 GCA_016801955.1 Conus betulinus | reverse complement strand
GTGGGTAATAAAAAAGATGAGAGATATTGGGCAGAAGAAGGAAGTGACAGGGATGAGTGAGGAAAGGGGAAAGGGGCAGGGAGGGGGAAAGCAGATCACACACACACACACACACACACACACACACACACACACACACACACACACTACCAACACACTTTAGAGGGAAGTCAGAGAGCTGCCAACAGACTTTATGCTATGAAGTCAGCGTGCGGGGTTTTTCTTAATTCATTTTTTTATTTGTGATTTTTTTTTTTTTTTTAGCGTGAGACGGGGTGCTGCTTGCTACATAGGACTGAATGACCTGTCGGTTTGGGGTTGTTATTGTTTGTTGTTGTTTTACTTAGGAGTGAGGTTTGTCGATAGTGGATTACTTAACTGTACTGGAAATGTTGGGTGGATAAATGAGAGGGAGGGACAAGAGATGAGAGAACGGAGGGGTTGTTTCGAGATTTTAGAAGAAATTCAAAAAACTATGTCAAAAATATGTGAAAAGGGACATGCTGGAACGCTGTCAAAAATATGTGAAAAAAAAAAAAAACGTGCTGGTCGAAGGGATAACAAAAAAAAGCACAATAAAATAAAATAAATGAATAAAACAAAAAAAACAAACAATCTCGGGAATTTTTTCTGTTGAAGTAACAATGTAATTGGGAGTGTTCTTGATCCAAGTGTTTAAAAAAAAAAAAAAAAATTGTCGAGTGATCGTCGCTGTGATTTGGCTCGGCTCGCTCTCACTGGAAGTGAAACAGCGCGCTGGGTTTTATTCTCGTCAAACAACACGATGGTCCGGTCACAGTTTAAATTGATCTTAAAAGATGAAAAAAGAAGATTAGATGATATTTGGTTGCCTTAGGGTGTGGGGGCTGGGGGGGGTTAGTATTCTGTGCCTTCAGCAGTCAAAAACGTCGCAACAGCGCGAGGAGGCAAGTTTCTGTCGTCAGCTTTCTGGTGAGGTATTGTTAGTTCAAGCGGATAACCCCCCCCCCCCCCTCCCCTCCACCCCCTCTCCCCCCCCTTCCCTCTTCTCGCCCCCATCCCCAGTCCTTTCCTTCCGCTTCCCCCTTTTCTCCATCCCCCCCCCCCCCCCACCCCCCACCCCCCCCGCTTCTTCCCAGAGAACGTTGACATTGTACATTGTTCCTATAATCTGAGGCCGTGATGATCAGGGTGGAGGGCCGGGGTAGGGGGACACTACCTCTTTGTCACTGCAGGGTGTGTGTGCGTGTGTGTGTGTGTGTGTGTGTGTGAAGGCGAAAAACCGCTGTCCCCCCCGGACACCCACCCTTGTCCCCAGACATTGTTGGTGGCTGTCAGCAGTTGTTTGGCCCCCGGAGCGTGACAATGCCCTTCTCCACACCCACGGGTACGTGTGAAGAGCCATTTTCTTCACGCCGTCTCCTCTCTCCTTTCTTCTTTAAGCTCCCCAAACTCCCCCACCGTCTCCTCTCCTCCTCCTTCTCCCTACCAAACTCCCTAATACCCGTTTTCCACCCCTCCCCCCGTACCTGCTACCACCCCTCCCCCCAACCCCCAACCCTCACCACCTCGTACCCTTCCCGCTTTCTGTGTCAGCACATCACGGCCGGCCACCACCACCGGCACTACCACCACCACCACCATCACCACCACCACCACCACCAGCAGATCATGTCATTATGCGTTGGAGTTGGCGGAGCTGTGCCAACGCCACCTGCCGTCTGCCTGATCACCTGCTTTCAGAGTGGCTGTGAAGAAGGATCTTGTCTAGTCTTTCAAAAAAAAAAAAAAAAAAAAAAAAAAAAAAAAAGAAAAAAAAATGGGGGATAGGGGTTGGGAGATGATGAGACTTTGGATGGGAATGGAGGAGAGGGAGATATGGGGGGGTGGGGATGGGTTAGTTTATACGGCGTGCGAAATTGCTCCTGGGGTACACCCACCCACAAGTGTATGACAGCTTGCATTTTGTCTGTTCTGCCACTCCAGCAACGCTTGAACGGTGCTTATGAATACACACGCGCGGACGCACTTGCGTACGCACACGTAGGCGCGAGCGCGTGTGTGTGGTGTGTGTGTGTGTGTGTGTGTGTGTGTGTGTGTGTGTGCGCGCGCGCGCGCGTGTGTGTGTGCAGTTCTTGTGCCTTGCAGTTTACGTTTATATTCTCTTGGGAAAAAAAAAGATCAAGAAAGTTCACCGGGCGGCAAATAAAGGAGGGGGTGGAGTAAGGAAATCCTGTGTGAGGAAGGGGGTAAAGGAAAGGGGAGGGACGGTGAAGGGTTCAGAAGATTTCCGCAAAGTAACAGCATGGATGCAAACATGGTTCTAGAAAAAAAAAGGACGAAGAGATTACACGCCTATGCATAAAAGGAAAACAAAACATGCACATTTACATCAAAACATACACGCTCTTGTATTTCAACATACACTTCAACGATCAAGATCTGTTTAGCCAACAGTTAAGACTGTGAAGAAATGCCCACCCCAACGTAATATACACACGGTAAACGATGCTGCATCCTGTCGCTTTTCACCTCAAAAGAACCCCCTCTTCTCGCCTCTCAGAGAGAGAGAGAGAGAGAGAGAGAGAGAGAGAGAGAGAGAGAGAGAGAGAGAGAGAATACGAATATTTTTTATTGAGGGTAAAATGGATAAGCTAATAGCTTTTCTACACCATACCCTCAAGAACAGCAACAGTAACAAACAAAAAATCAAAATGAACATATACATAATACACGAAAAGGAAACAATGAACAAGTTTATAACGACGAAACATGATTAACATGAATGTTACCTAGTAACAAGGGTTAGGTCACAGTTTAGGAATAATGTACACAAGAGAGAGAGAGAGAGGAGAGAGAGAGAGAGAGAGAGAGATAGAGAGAGAGAGAGAGAGTTTCCGATCGTTCCTGCCCGTCTCATTTGTCATTCAATGTTCTATAGAGAGTTTCCGATCGTTCCTGCCCGTCTCATTTGTCATTCGATGTTCTATGTCATCACCATTGTTTCTGTGCAGTTCGGAATGGATTGTCTGATCGACGGCGTTTCGTCTGACCCCCCCCCCCCCCCCCCCCCCCCCCTTCCGTAAATCTTCCTCCAACCCCCTCCGGCTCCCTCCTTCTTCTGCGTACGCAGGCTGATACTCCTGCGGACACTCCCTGTATAGACAGGCAGGTATTAATCCCATCTGCTCAACAAAGGGAGTGGAAATTTGTGTATGACCGTTTTTTTTTTTTTTATCCCTCCATTAAGGCAGCCATACTCCATCTGTGGGGAAGGTGCATGTATGTGTAACGTGTCATCCATACCAACGGCCAAACTGGCCTTCTCTTCCGAAAGTTGGTGATGGGATTTTACGTGTGTGCAAGATGTTACGCGTGCGTACACACACGGAACCTCGGTTTAGAGTCTCATTCGAAGGACTGTATGGGAAATGGAGTCAGAACCAATGTTAACTCCGAGGGAAAAATCCTCCTGTACCGAAACGGCCCGGCGGAGATGCAAACCCGCAAACCTTGGATTACGAGTCCGGCGCTCTACCAACTGAGCTATTCCGGACCCCCGGCTCCCTCCACCCCCTCTCTCTTTGTCCGTCTGTTTGTCTCTCTCTCTCTGTCTGACTGTCTTTGCATACCTGTAAAATGAGAACTACTCTTGCCCTAAAACTGACGTGTGTATAGAATCCATTCTTTGTCCCAGGGCAAATAGTGCGTACGTTATTCGTAGCTCTTGTTTATGTTTCCACAGTTGTGAAGGTGTTTTGAAACCTGTAGTATTAAAAACACATAATCAAACTATATCAGTATGGTGTTGTCGTTATCTGTAGCCGGAGTTTGGGGATTCTTTCTTGCTTGTGTGTGTGTGTGTGTGTGTGTGTGTGTGTGTGTGTGTGTGTGTGTGTGTGTGTGTGTGTGTGTGTGTGTGTGTGTGTGTGTGTGAAGAGACGGTGAGAAATGATTTTAATGTATGTTGTGGTCCCTTTATCTGTGTAAATGATCGTGTGTATGTATGTGTGTGTGAGTGTGTGTGTGTGTGTGTGTGTGTGTGTGTGTGTGTGTGTGTGTAATTGTTCAGCATTATATATATATATATATATATAGAGAGAGAGAGAGGAGAGAGAGAGAGAGAGAGATTACTGCCCCTGTTAAGTGTTTAATACATCTTCCAGCATGTTCTGTTCCATGCTTACACGAAGAAGGCAATGTTTGCAAACCGCGGTTGTTTTTGTTTGCCTGTCAGTGAGATTACGCAAAAAAACTGCAGGACCGATTTCAACTTAGCGGAAATCCAGGTGGGATCCATCGTGCGGATCCGGATTAGAAGGGCAGATCCAGGATGTACTTGAGTGTGCGTTCTTCCAAGTGCACTTCTAGTTTTCATAGTGTGTCGTATTGCATCCTTTTCTATCTCTGATCCACCCTCCCAGCCCTCCCCCCCTGCCCCCCTATTTCCCTCCCTTTGTTTAGGGCTGGATCAAACAAGAAAAGCTTGCGTATCGTTCTTCTTCTCTGTCCCCCCACCCCCACCCCCCAACACACACACACACTTCCCCCATTCCCCAACTGGAAAAAAAAAAAAAAATACTTCGCCATAATACCCACCCACCATCCCCGGACCCATCCCCGCCAGTGTGTGTGTGTGTGTGTGTGTGTGTGTGTGTGGTGTGTGTGTGTGTGTGTGCTTGTCTGTGATGTGTGCTTTGTGTGTGTGTGCTTTGTGTGTGTGTGTGTGTGTGAGAGAGAGAGAGAGAGAGAGAGAGAGAGAGAGAGAGAGAGAGAGAGACCAACACACCCACGAAGGTGAATTTTTTTTTTTTTTACTTTTTCCCCCCCATCAGCCACACTATTTCTGTTCGTCAGTGATTGCTGACAGCCGCAGCCCTGGTTTCCTGTGCAAGGGAAATGTGTTTGGACACCCAGACTGCCGACTGCTGCTGGTGCATACCCTGCATACTGTTACCTCCCCCTGGTTTCCCTGTGACAGGGCCATGTGTTGGGACACCCAGACTGCCGACTGCTGCTGGTGCATACCCTGCACACTGTTACCTCCCCCTGGTTTCCTGTGACAGGGCCATGTGTTGGGACACCCAGACTGCCGACTGCTGCTGGTGCATCCCCTGCATACTGTTACCAACACGGTTGGCAGACACAGAGGGCCAGCACGTGTGGGGCCCACGGGCGGCGGATGGAGGGGGGGGGGGGGGGGGGGGGGTAGATAGAGAGAGAGAGAACAAGAAAGAGAGAGAGAGAGAGAGAGAGAAACATGAAAGAAAGAGAGAAAAAGAGAGAGAGAGAGAGAGAGAATGAAAGGACGAGAGAGAGAGAGAGTGAGAACAAGAAAGAAAGAGAGAGAGAGAGAGAGAGAGAGAGAGAGAGAGAGAGAGAGAGAGAGAGAAGAAAGAAAGAAGAGAGAGAGAGAGAGAGGGGGGGGGGGGGGGGAGAGTAAAAGATAGCCTGGAAACACTGTTTTGCTGTTGATATGGGAAGAAAATGAGAAGACAATAGTCACAACTTTTGCGATAGCATTTTGTAATGGAGAAGATAATAGTTACAGTTTCTATATCACTGACATTTGACTGTTTTTTGAAACTTTTTTTTTTCTTTTCAAGCTTAAAGGATTTGATTGGTATTCCTAAACCTGACGTTGCACGGGAATGTTGGCATTCGACTTGTTCTCCAAGACTCGGCTCCACCCTTCCGCTCTGATCTTCCCTCCCACCTCGAACTTTCTGGCACGTGAGAACATCTGCAGCATGAAAAATCCGTCATCCGCCAATGTGATAACGAGCCTGCCGTGCCGGAAGTGCGGCTCATGTGTACCGGAAACAACAAACAAACAAACGGACAGACCGGAAGTTTCCTGCAAAGGGCTCATTCCGAGTGAGTGAAGGGGGAGACAACTGTCGGTTCAAAATGTCAGGGTCTGTGGCAACGTGATTGGTACGACTATTTTATTTATTTTTTTATTTTTTTTTTTTTCCCAGCGAACACGACCTTTGTGAAATTACTATTGTGAACTGAAATCGGCCCTCGAATTGATGTATTTTCATGTTATATTAAAACTGTACAATTATGTAAACGTTGACTTTCTTATTTTTGTGTGTCTTATTTAAAAAAAAATAAAAGGCAGAGAACCTTTAAACTGTATACAATGAGATAAACGTGGACGTTTCTTTTTTTTTGTGTGTATCTTGTTTAAAAGAAAAAAAGGCAGAACCTTAAAACTGTACAATGAGATAAACGTTGACGTTTCTTAATCTTGTGTACCTTGTTGAATCAAAAATAAAAGGCAGAACCCTAAACTGTACAATGGTATAAATTCGTCGGTGCTCAACCAATCACGACTGCAAATCCCAAACGGACTATGAACATGGACCAAATGGAATATCCATGTGTCTGTGGAAAGCGTTTCGTTACTACCCGTGGCATGTAGATTCACAGAATAAAGATGGGATGTGTGAAGACACATCTGAATGAGCAGCAGCGCACTGCATCAGCAGCTAAGACGTCGGAAGACCAAGGCCAGGATTTAAACCATAGTGCCAAGGACATCCACGCTGTTGGTTCGGATGAGGAATTTGCACAGGCCCTCGATGCCAGGCGCCTGAAACCCAACCTGCCACGAGCAAACGAGACTGAAGATTGAGAGAAAAACTGGATGCAAAAATCGTCCAGAGACTCGATGCATTGATAGGGAAAAGCACCCTGGAACACAAACTAGCCACATATGGGGACATTGTGTATGCCACATGTAGAGACGCCTATGGAGCAAAACTACCCAAAGTGAAAACACAACACCTCCAAAGAAATCCAGACGCCAAGAAGAGATGGACAAGATCAGGGTCCAAAAAGAAAAACCTCAAGAAGCAAACGAAGACCGCACTGCCAGCTGAAAAACAAGGCTTGGAAAAACTCTGGGAAGACCTGAAAGCAAAACACAGCGCCCTCAGCAAAGCGGAATCTGCGAGGAAGAGGAAGAGCAAAAAGAAGAAGAAGACACAAGAGCGCTTCTTCAGAGACCCCTTCCAGTTTGCCAGAACTCTGTGTGAGCAGCCAAATCTGGGATCCTAAGTGTGGACAAAGGAGTTCTTGAGCAGTATCTGAAGAAAACATACTCTGACTCACAGAGCAAAGCACCACTCGACATTCAAGGTCTGTTGTGGCCAAACCAACCCTGAGGAACAGTTCAGTGACAAGCCTCCAACGTTGGCGGAAATCAAGAAGGTGGTCGACAAAGCTAGAGCCAAATCACCACCAGGGCCAAACGGAATACCTTACCAGCTGTACAAGAAATGTCCCAAGGTGCTGGAGTGGCTCCACAGGCTGCTGCGATCAGCTTGGAGAAACCAGAAGATCAGCGGCCAGTGGATGACGGCAGATGGTGTGTACATCCCCAAAGAGCAGAACTCAAGTGACACCAGCCAGTTCAGGCCAATATCACTACTGAACGTCGAAGGGAAAAATCTTCTTCTCTGTCATGTCAGCAAGGTTGACCAAGTACCCCATGGAAAACAAGTACTTGGATGTGTCAGTCCAGAAAGGTGGCATCACAGGCGTGGCTGGCTGTGTAGAACACGCCACAATGATCTGGGACGCAATCCAAAGAGTAAAAACAGAAAAGAGAGACCTGGACGTAGTGTGGCTTGATCTGGCAAACGCATATGGATCTGTACCCCATGAGATGATACAGTTGGCTCTTGAGATGTACCATGTGCCAAAAAACATCCGCGACATGCTCAAGAAGTACTTCAATGGCTTCTCAATGCGGTTCTCTACCAAGGAGTACACAACAGATTGGATCAACTTGGAAGTGGGCATTGCAATGGGCTGTGTAATTTCCCCAATACTGTTCGTGTTGGCAATGGATGTCATCTTGAAAGCAGCAACAAGCAACGCAAGACAAACAGATCTTGGCGATGGATACAAGATGCCCCCTCTCAAGGCCTTCATGGATGACACTACAGTGATTTCATCCCAGAGAAGACGAGACACGTCATGTGCTGCAGAGGTTGGATGGCATAGTTGCCTCATCCAGAATGAAGTTCAAGCCATAGAAATCACGGAGTCTCTCACTGACGAAAGGAAAAGTGGCCGAATCTGTGGTCTTCAGTGTTGCCAACCAGGCCATTCCAACAGTCACAGAAGAGCCAGTCAAGAGCCTTGGAAGATGGTATGATGATACGCTGAAAGACACACACAAAGAGCAAAAGAAACCAGATGTCGGAAGAAAGCTTGGAGACCATTGACCAGTGTGGGCTCCCTGGCAAATACAAGGTCTGGTGTCTGCAGTTCATGCTGATACCAAAGCTCATATGGCCTCTGATGATATACGACATCTGCACCAGCATAGTGGAGGCAATGGAATCGAAAATCAACAAGTTCACAAGGAAATGGCTTGGTGTCCCACCCTGTCTGACTGACATAGCGCTGTACTGTCGCCAAGCAAAGCTGAAACTACCACTGAAATCCATCCTGGAGGAATACAAAGCAGGGAAGATCAGACTTCAAAGCATGCTGGAGGACTCAGGAGACAAGGTGGTAGAAGCAATCAAGCCCCAGCTGAAGACAGGCAGAAAATGGGAAGTTCAAGAGGCGATGGATCTGCAAAAGAAAGTCTCAAGATCAGAGAAATAACAGGACACACACAGACCAACAGACAAGGACTGGGGGTGACCAAAACTGAATGGTGGTCAAAGGCCAAAGGAAAAGCCAAAAGAGGCATGATGATTCAGGAGATGAGAAAGAAGAAGACCAAAACAGACTCCAAAAAGCAGTCCAGCAGAGCCAGCAAGGGCAATGGACAACGTGGGAGAATGCACTCCAAAGAAGTCTCACTTGGAACGACATTTGGCACATGGCCCCTCTCAGGATCAGCTTCATTCTCAGATCTGCATATGACCTTCTGCCCTCAAATGCGAACCTGGTGAAATGGGGGAAAAACAACGATCCTTCATGCCCCCTCTGCCATGAAAAACAAACAGTGGAGCAGTCCTAAGCTCATTGGTGTTCTAGCCTATGTCAATTGGTCTGACACAGCCTTAAGCCAAGGCGGACTCATGAAGTGACTCTAAGGGTGGATCAAACTATTCCAAGGTTTGTTCAACTGTGGCGGACGCCCTTCGCTCTCCCCCCATTGCCCTCCTACTGTTGAATGAAAGAGTGTTCAGTACAAATTGTAGGTTCAGTTGAGCTCTTTCTCTCTGTCTGTCAGTCTGTCTGTCTGTCTGTCTGTCTGTGTCTCTGTCTCTCTGTCTCACTGTGTCTCTGCCTCTCTGCTCTCTCTCTCTCTCTCTCTCTGTCTGTCTGTATCTCTCTCTCTCTCTCTCTCTCTCTCTCTCTCTCTCTCTCTCTCTCTCTCTCATTAGACAGGGATAAAATAGAATGGTCCTCATATTCATTCAAATAGTATCATCAAGTGTATTCTCTTTATGAATAGTGCAACACTCGTCAGGTGGCTGCGCGCAAGCACTGTTAGAGTACACTCGTGCCCGCGCAGTGTCACCCACAAGCTGTTCAGTCAGTCGGTTCAAGTTTCATCGACTGGCGGTGCGGGAAACGCCCTGCTCCGGCAATGGGAGCACCGGGATCAGCAGCAGGCAGGACAGGACGCAGAGAGCAGGGACAGACAGCACAATGGTCTGACAGAGACGGGATCAGGAGCAGGCAGGACAGGACGCAGAGAGCAGGGACAGACAGCACAATGGTCTGATAGAGACGGGATCAGGAGCAGGCAGGACAGGACCCAGAGTGCAGGGACAGACAGCACAATGGTCTGATAGAGGCGGGATCAGGAGCAGGCAGGACAGGACCCAGAGAGCAGGGACAGACAGCACAATGGTCTGATAGAGACGGGATCAGGAGCAGGCAGGACAGGACCCAGAGAGCAGGGACAGACAGCACAATGGTCTGATAGAGACGGGATCAGGAGCAGGCAGGACAGGACGCAGAGTGCAGGGACAGACAGCACAATGTGGTCTGATAGAGACGGGATCAGGAGCAGGCAGGACAGGACGCAGAGTGCAGG
>JADBJO010000647.1:0-17500 GCA_016801955.1 Conus betulinus | reverse complement strand
TATCACCTCTTACCCTCAGGCAGACAAATGTTCCCGTTGTCGGAACTTCACAAACGCCTCGGAAACAAGAGCAAGCTTTCTTCCCATATCAATCCAACTCGAAATCAACTATCATGTCATCGTAGCGGATACAAATTTGGTCTTGCATTTGGTTTTCCAACCCAAGTGTCACAATCGGACCAGCTTGTTCTTTCTTTTTTTTTTTTTTTTTCGTGTGTGTGTAACAGTAAAATATTTTTAAACTTTGAGTGTTTCCTGGTGGGATGTATATATTATACCTCTCTGCCTGTCTAGAGTGTTTTGTTTTCTGTTTGTGCTTGTATGCAGATAGGTTTGTGAGCGAGGGTGAGATGGGGAAGGAAATGCCGGGTGGGAGTGTATAATATGCGTTTGTGTGGAGGGGAGGGGGGGGTGGGGGGGGGGGGGGGGGTTTGACCGGAAGAGTCAGGAACAGAAGTATTAGAGGGGGGAAACAGAGAAAGATCTTTGTACCGGAAACGAGCAGGGGAAACGAGAGAGAGAGAGAGAGAGAGAGAGAGAGAGAGAGAACTGAATACTGCTGTCCCGTTGAGAGCGTGGGCTGTTCGGCCGCGAGTGTTGAATCGTTGGAATGTTTCCTTGTGACGTTTCTCTCTCTCTCTCTCTCTCTCTCTCTCTCTCTCTCTCTCTCTCTCTCTCTCCTCTCTTTTTTTCTTTTTCTGTTTATGTGTGCTCGTCTTTTTTTTTTTTTTTTTTTTTGCTTTTGTAAAAGAATCATATTTGTGCTTATGTCTCTAAAGGCGTATCGATCTGTTTGTCTGTCTGTCAGTCTGTCTAGCTATCTGTCTGTCTGTCTGTGTCTGTCTGTTCATCATCTGTCTCCTTCTCTCTCTGCCTGTCTATCAGCCTGTGTATCCATTTATCTATCTGTCAACAAATATATCTGTCTATTTCTCTATCTATCCATCTAACTATCTGTCTGTCTGTCAGTCTGTCTGTTTATCTATCAGTCTATTTATACGTATGCCTATCTGTCTCTCTATCTGTTTATCTGTCTATCCTATCTAGCTGTCTATTTCTCTCTCTATCCATCTGTCCATCCATCCATCTATCTATCGATCTGTCTGTCTAATCTGCCTGTCTCTCTATCTATCTATACATCCGTCTGTTTATCTTTGTGTCTGTCTATCAACCAATCCATCTATTTGTCTATTTGTCTGTCTATCAGTCTACTTATACGTACGCATGTCTTGTCTTTCTATCGATTTATCTGTCAGTTTTATCTATCTATCTATCTGTCTATCTGTCTGTCTGTCTGTCTGTCTATCTATCTATCAGTCAATCTAAAAATCATCTTAAAATCATAGCTTATCTTTAATTTTTTCCCCCCCCCCCCCCCCTTCCCACCTTCTTCCGTCTCTGTCGCTGTATGCATGTGCCCATGTGCTTGCCTGTTTGTCTTTCGTCTGTCTGTCCGTCCCACTCCTCACCGTCCCCCACCTGACTGTCTCTCCCCTCTCCTTCACCCCTCCCTCCACCTTTAATAGTAAACCTTCATCCTTCCCCCCCATCCACCCCCACACAATCCTCGCCCCACTCCATACACACAAGCGCGCGCGCGCACGCTTCCCATACAACTCACCTCCTCCCCCCTCTCCCCTCGAGCTAGTCATGATAAGAATAATGACAATGATGATGATCAAAATATTGAAAAAAAAAAAAAAATAACAGAACAGAGGATTACTACCTTTTTTGGTGATAATATGGTAATAGCAGTTGTAGTATGGGAGAAAGTATGTTTAACTATCCTCTGAGTGTGTGTGTGTGTGTGTGTGTGTGTGTGTGTGTGTGTGTGTGTGTGTGTTGTGTGTGTGCGCGCGCGCGTGCGCGCGCGCGCGCGTTGTGAGCTGTGTGCATTGTATGTGACGTGCCACTCGCTGTCAAACGTGGGAGCGACCTGTTGGAAGCGACATGATATCAGATATAAATTCTACGGCAGACTCCATGAACACTTCGTTCAGAGATGTTGTTACATCAGATGTGATCATTAGTTCCTAAAAGAGAGAGGTTTTTGTTTGTTTGTTTTTGTTTGTTTGTTTTCATGTGATCGAAGATTCCACGAAAGTAAGATTTTGTGAGCATATGCTGAACGTTTTCAAATGTTTTGTTGTAAACTGCCTGTATTCAGTTTTGGTTGTTGTTGTTGATGTTGTTGTTGTTGTTGTTGTTGTTTAACAACTGTGTAAGGAATTGATCCTCACGAGCTGACATCCCTGAGATGGTCCCTCGTGGTCGGCAGGGCTATAGGAATGGGATACTAAGTGGTGCATGCGTGCACGCGTGCGTAACTGGAAAGAGACAGAAGTACAGAATTATTTTCATGAAAGTAAGTAAGAGGAAGGGTGGAAGAGGGATGGGAGAGTAAGTGGGGAGAAAGGGGTGGCGGGGGGTGGGGGTGGGGTGGTGGGTGGTGAGGAAGTTGAGGGATGATACTGATATGGAAAGCAGAGTGAGGAGACTAACCTGGGGGTGGGGATGGTGGTGGTGGGGGGGGGGGGGGGGGGGGGGGGGGGGGTGTTGATGCGAAGGAGCGTTGAGAAAGAAAACCTGTTTGAACGTGACGGTCAGCTTTATCTTCTGTCTTTGTGTGTGTGTGTGTGTGTGTGTGTGTGTGTGTGTGTGTTGTGTGTGTGTGTGTTGTGTGTGTGTGTGTGTGTGTGTGTGTTTTATATAGAAGAACAAGAGACTTCGTTTTGTATTCTGTCTCTCTCTCTCTCTCTCTCTCGCATCTCTCTCTCTCTCTCCTCTGTGTGTGTGTGTGTGGTGTGGTGTGTGTGTGTGTGTGTGTGTGTGAGACAGACAAACCGACAGAGAGACAGACAAACTGACAGACAGACAAACCGACGGACGGAGACAGGGAGAGAGATTAATTAGAAGTCAAATCGAGAAGCACAGACACCTTGCCTCCCTTTCCGCCTCCCAGTCCTGTTCAACGCTCCTCCCGAATTATAAGCAAACCGTGGCTGATATTATTATTATTATTTTATTATTATTTATTATTTTTTGTTGCTGACATACAGATATCTTCGTTTAAGAAGAAAAAGTGATGAAAATAATGCTAATGATACATTTTGAAATGAACATAATTATACTATACACCACAGAAAGGCCGCATATCTCATGGACGGACACAGACAGACAGACAGACACACACACACCACTCTCTCTCTCTCTCTCACTCACTCACTCACTCTCTCTCTCACTCTCTCTCTCTCTCTCTGAACGACCCAGTTCAGGAGAGGATGGCAACAGCACAGTGACAAGTCCCGCCAAATGACAGCACAGCCTCCTCGGGCTGTCGAGCTGCCAGTGCTCCTGTCTTCTTCTCTCCAACACCCAACCCAGTGACAGACAGACAGACAGACAGACAGACCGAGCTTTCCGCTGACTGGGCCTGTCTCTCTGTGTGTCACTGTATAAGCAGCGTCACTGGTTAGTCTGTCAGTCAGTGCCGACTGGTACAGCACAGGCATGCAGCCTACAGGGAGAGCGAGGTGAGGTGACCTTCATCCTAAGACCTGGGTTCCCCCTCAGAAAGAAAAAGGAAGCGGCAGCGGGGAGGAGGAGGAGGAGAAGGAGAAGAAGAAGGAGAAGAAGAAAGACAGGCGGTTAGGTGGGCTATCAGCTGTTTTTGCTGAGAGCGGGGAGTAGCAAGCAGAATCGAGGCCCCAAAATGTCAAGGCAAGCGTCACAACCCGTGTCACGGCCTGCACCCAGATACAGGTCGCGCGCGGTCATGCGCACAAGGGACGGACGTGACGTGAACGCAACTCGTGCCCCGCTGCCCCCTCCCTCCCCCCACCCTTTTCCATCCCGTTTTGTTTTTTTTTTTTTTGCGCCATCTTTTCCGCCGTCATACCTAACTGTCTTGCCATCTTCTGCGCGCACAAGTTTGCTGGCTCCTAGTATAGTATAGTCCTGTTTCACACTGTTGTGGGTGGTTTGTCAGTCCTTGGCTGTCGTCTTAGCAAGCAGGTCTGGTGGTTGGTCACGTGGGAAACAAAAAAGAAAAGGAAAAAAAGGTTGTACACTGACTTAATTTTTTGGTCGTGGTGATGGTCCGCTGTCCTTGAGGGACTTGAGAGGGAGTGAGGGGGTGGGGGGGGGGGAGGCGTGCAGGGTCTTTTTCGGTTATATTTCTGTTTCTAGCTAGCTTGTTGCTTTTTTGTGTTCTGTGTTTGTCTCTGTCTGTCTGTCTGTCTGTCTGTCTGTCTCTCTCTCTATATATATATCTTGCCTTTTTTCATTCATCGACCCTCTGTCTGTCTCTTTCTCTCTGTCTGTCTGTCTGTTTCTCTGTCTTTTTGTCTGTCTGACTGTCTCGCTTGCCTTTTTTCATTCACGTACTTCTCTCTCTTCTCCTCATCCCTCTGTCTGTCTGTCTCTGTCTGTCTGTCTTCTTCTTTTTCATTCAACGACCTTCCTTCTCTCTCTCTCTCTCTGTCCTCCTCTCTCTCGCTCTTCTGTTTCTGTCTGTGTGTCCTGTCTGTCTCTCTGTCTGTCTGTCTGTATCTCTGTCGGTCCCTCTCTCTCCTTCTCGCCTTTTTTTCCATTCAACGCCCTTCCTTCTGTCTGTTTTTCTGTCTGTTAGTCCCCCCCCCTCCCCACCCCCCCTTCCCTGCCGTGTCCCCTCCCTTCAGTTGTACAGATGACCATACGCTGAATGATGACCATAAATTCCTTTTTTTTTCGGTTGAAAGTTCAACAGTTCAAAACCCATGCACTTTTTCCTTTTCCAGCACTCGCGCTGCTTGACCTTTAAAGCTGTTAGGGGTCCGGCTGTCTTGGGCTGCACGACTGACGCTGCAGTTCTGATGACGGCCTAGGGGCCGGGCTGTTTAGGATCTGGGGACTGGAAACCGCCTTGTCTCTGTGGGCTGTTGCACCGTCGCGCCGACATAGCAACAGTACGTTTGGGCTTTCCCCCGGTGATGCCCCCCGGGGCAGACCTACACAGGCTTGCACTCGGGTGGCTCAACGTGACGTGCATAGTGTTTCCCTCCTCTCCTCCTCGGTGTGTGGGAAGAATTCTGGCAGTCATGCGATTCATCCCGAGGGGACTGTCATGTAAGGTAGTGTAAAAGGATCTTTTAGAGAGCGCTGCCCTTAACCTGCGAAGAGAGCCCCAAAGCGCATATTACAGAAGCTGAATAAAAAACTTTATTTCTAACTCAGAGCAAGCACACACACACACACACACACACACACACACAGCCACACACACACACACACACACACACACACACACACACACACCCCACCAACACACACACTATGCTGGGTCTTGGTTCAGAGCAACCTGAGCGTTTAGATGTCGGCTCGCATTCATGGTCTTGCTCATTTATTATTATTATTATTTTTATCATCATCATCATCATCATCATCATGCAATCATCATCGCACATCATCCAATTGATACTAGACTAAGCAGCTTTGATGGAAAATGTATTCCCCGTCGTAAACCGTACAATACACACTTTGGTTTTCAATTCAGTGAGCTGACAGGCCTGGGAATCTGTTCACATTCAATCACTTTGTTTGTACCATCAATGTTTTGGCCATTTCTGACACCCCCCCACCCCCCCGCCCCCCCCCCCCCCCCCCCCCCCCCCTGTCCAATATCCTCTTTCTTTTTTCGTGGTCTTTCTTTCTCTTCTTTTCGGTTGAAGAAAACTCTGCTCAGACCTGTGACCTGTGACCTTTGCATAGTTAACGAGTGAGCGTGTACGATTGTAGTGATGGGGGCAACATTGCAGAACGGGGCACTGCAAGTCCCGAGGAAGGGCAAACCGCCAACTTCCGTTGGTGGAATAAAAGAGGGTCTAATGATTCTCTGGGGGTATGAACCATGAAGTACGAATCGGTCCCCCCGGATCAACAGCAAGCGTTTGTCAGTTCACCTCAGAAGACCAGCCACAACCGACCAACACGTTGATGTAATGAACATAAAGATTGCTGTTTGGGTTGCTGGCCCTTAGGTTCCGCTCCTTATGATGACTGCTGGCAACCGTTGAGAACCGTGGATTCATCCCCCCATCGCCCCGCGCCTGCTCTCCATCCCCCCCCGCCCCCCCCCCCCCGCCTCCCCCCCCACCCCCCCCCCCCACCCTCCCCCCCCCCCCCCCCCCCCCCCCCCCCCCCCCCCCCCCCCCCCCCCCACCCAGTGGCCCACCGATGATTTTTGTAACAACATGATTATTTTCATTGACAGCAAACAAGCACAAGAAATCCGTCTCTCTTGAATTTGAATTGTTTTTTTTTGTTACAACATTTTTGTTTTTTTTTTTTTTTTTTTTTTTTTTTTTTTTTTCCGTTCTCCCTTCTCCTCTCTCCAAAAGTCTTTACACAAGTTTGTCCATCAACACATATGCCCCATTGTCAAACACCCACGTGGCGTCATTGTAAAATGTTAGCATTTTATCTTTACCTGTCCACGATAATGAACTGTGTAGACACGTAAAGGCATAGAAGCAACACACTCTTTGTGGTCTGCCGAGGGGTGAGGGGGCTATATCCCCGTCCCCCGGCTTCCCCCCCCCCCTCACCATCCCGCCACCCCCCCTCTCTTCCTCCCTCTCTCTCTCTGACTTGCATTTACTGTGTTGTTGAATTTACCTTACTGCTAACTGCTATACTGCTTTCCGAATCTGTGACCCAATTTTGTGCTGGTAAGACAGAGGTTGGCACACTAGAGGGCGGTTCCTGTGCGGAGTTTATAACAAGGGGTCATGGGCTAATGATATGTATCCTCGCCCAGTGGGTGGCCGTGTGTGGTAAACAGGCAGGCCAGAACCGCGGTGTGCGAAGGCGCTGTGTCGCTGGTCGTGACCGGGCACCTTGCCTTCAGTGTCCGGGACGTAGCAGCGCACCTCTGGTCGAACTGGACTGGACGTTTTTCAAGCCTCCCCCCCCCCCCCCTCCCCCCACCTCCCGGTTCCCATTTCCCAGCCTCCTCACCCCCCCCCCCCCCCCCCCCCCCCCCTTCTTTCTTCCCTTTTCTGTCCCCCCCACTCCTTTGGCTGCTTTCTGACCTTCGTTTTTTTTTGTTTTCCCTTGTTTCTTCTTCAGCCTTCTTTCGACCGTCTTCTTTCAATTCTTGCTCTCATTCCCTTAGTTGTTTAAAAAAAAAACTTCAGTTATTCCATCAGCTTAAAATCATTGCGTAGTGTGGTCTCTCAAAACTTTTGGCGGTTGTGGGTGTCCGTATATGATTTTTTTCAAGTTCCCGTTTCGCAGGTGTTTACGCCTCCTGTGATGAAAACTGAAACTGGAAGTTTTTTTTTTTCGGTTGAGTAAGTAATGAATAGTTCCATCAGCTTTGACCGTCTGCTTCATTCTCGTTCATCTTAGTTTCGGTTTTCATTCAGGTTTTTGCTGCGTGCGGAAATCGTCCTTAGTGTGCGCTCACACTTTGCGGTCCGGTAAGCGTATATAGAGACCACACCTTACGTATTGACTTAAAGCTGATGGAACTGCAAACTTAATTGATGGATTTTTCGACTGAGTATGTAAGGAATATGATCTCCGTTGAGGATGCTGTCTGGTTCAGCTACGACCTCATCAGGCAATGCTCCGGGCGAACACTATACAGTCCATGTGCGCTAACACACATCCTGATTTTAGAGACCCACTCCGCGTATGACGTACAAATGGTTCATTTTTTTTTCCTTTTTTTCCTTTTTTTTTTTTTTTTTTTTTTTTCCGTTTTTTTTTTTTTTTTATTTTTTTTTTTTTTTTTTTTTACACGCATTCGCCAACTTTTGAAGACTTTGTTTTTTTCTTTTTCATTTTCTATTTTTCCTCCTTTTTCTTTCTCCTTCTTTCCCCCTCCCCCTTGTCTTTCCCCCCCCCTCCCTTCTTCCCTCCATTCTTTTCACCATCCCCTGCTGCTTTCCATTACATGGTCCTGGGGTCTTTGTGTTGGCTTTTGAAACTTGCAGTGTTGAAGAAGTGTGTAAACATTTTTCCCCTCGACACCTATTTGAGCCAACGCTCTTAATGTACAATTGGAGTAGTACTTGTTTGAAACGCGGTCCCCGGATTACGGCGGAATAACAGTTTAGAAAAAAAAAAAAACAAAAAAAGATTAAGAAACAAAAAAATCGCTGACAGAAGATAACGACGCCAGTTCCTGGTTACTACACCCACTACAACAGACATCCCCAAACGGGCTTGAGATGGCCGTGGATCTAGGAGCTTGGACACTGATAGTTGCGGCCGTTTGATATCTGCCGAAGAAAGAAGACATCCTCACAATTCGGTAGATGTAAAACAAAAACAAAAAAAGAAATAAAAAAAAATAAAGAAGAGAAGAAGAAGCAAGAATAAAAAGGACTGAAGAAAAAGACGAACCCCACGCCCCCCCCCCCCCCCCGACCCCCCCCTCCCCCCCCCCCCCCCCCCCCCCCCCCCCCCCCCGCCCCACCCCAAATTCTCTGGCAGAGCTGGAGGCACACCACCCGGTTTCCAGAGCAGTGTGTGGTAATTGCAGGAGATTGTGAAGGCCCTCCTCCGATCATTGCCCTCCCCGGCCGAGGACTGTTTTGACATACAAATAAGACTGGAACTCCCACTTAATCAACCCTCTCGCGAGAGCCAGACGAGTCACGTTGTCCGAGGAGAGAGAGGGAGAGAGAGAGGAGAGAGAGGTTGATAGAGAGAGAGAGCGAGAGGTGGGTGTGTGGATGGGACAGAGAGAGATAGTGAGAGAGAGAGTAGATGTGGGTGGGGATAGAATATGATTGGATGATGATGATGATGATGATTATAATCCCTTCTTTCTAAGTGGTAACAGATAAACAAAACACAACACACGATGCTTTTTTGTTTTTCAATAACTCCGGTGCCCTTGCCCCTGCTAAGGTCTGTACTAGGCATTACTAGAGGGAGGGAAAGTCGAGAGGATAAGAGAAGGAGAGAGAAAAGGGGGGAGAGAGGAGAGAGAGAGAGATAGGAGAGAGAGAGAGAGAAAGAGGATAGAGCGAGAGATAGCGAAGCAGGCAGGGTAGAGAGAAAAACGTGATAAGATCGAGATAGAGATTGCGATAACAAGCCGGGCACACTATAACCCAGTGATGGTGTGTTTCGCGGGCCGCATCATGTGTGAGAGGAGTCTATATGTTTGTGGTGGTGTGTTTGTTGTGTGTGTTTGTGTGTGCTGGGTGTGTGTGTGTCTTGGTGTTGTGTGCGTGCCGCCGCATCGTATGCGTGTGTGTTTTTCGTGGTGTGTTTGTGTGTGTGATGGTTTGTGTGGGTGGGTTTGTGAACTACTTGTGTTAGTGTGTGTGTGTGTGTTCGTTCATTTCGCAAGTATGTCTATTATGTGCGCAGCGCTGTATCTATGGGTGTGTGTTGATGTGTGTGGTGGGTTTTGTGTGTGTGTGTGGGTGCGCGCGCGCGGCGTCGCTCTCACGCAGTGGGTGCCATGCGTGCGATGTGTTTTTTGCATGGTAATATGGCGCGCGCGCGCAGTGCCGTTGCGTTGCGTGCGCGTGTGCGTATGTGTGTTTGGGAGGGGAGGAAGGGGTGGTGGTGTGGGAGGGCTTATTAGTTTCATAAACTTCAAAACGTTCTGTGTTGAAAGTTTAACGAATGCTCTCCCTCCTTCCTCCCTCCCCTCCCTCCTCAAAATAAGGATCTGAATCGCGGCTAAGGTAAATTATCAGGGAATCGCTGGGGCACTTCATCTCGCCTTCCCTCGACCGGGTACTCGTGCAACAACGCCTTCAATTCTTTTGCAAATATCCTGTATACACTTTTTACAATATATGACATGACCCCTTCTCTTCTCTCCTTCCCTCTCGCCCCTTTCACTCCCTTCCCCTCTCGTCTTGTGCTCTCTCCTCTCTTCTGCCCCTCTCACGTCTCCTCTGTCCTCTGGTCTCTGTCGTTTCTCGCGTTCGCTCATTCTCTTTTCTCTTTGCTTCTGCTTGCTCACACCTTCCCCCTCGCACCATACCACACACACAACACACACAACCACAACACACACAACACACACTAAGGAACACACACACACACACCACATACCCACACACAACCTCGGTTCCGGCGTCACCTCTCTCTGGGTCTATCTTTGCTCTCTGCGGGCGTGGCGCTCTCCACTCTCCTCTTTTGTTTCCCTTGTCTGCTCTCTCGTCTCACTGCCTCTCCTCCTCTGCTCTCTCTCATCTGGTCTCTGTCTCTTCGTTCTCTGTCTCTGTCTCCCCTCTCTGCGGCCTCCCTGCTGCCTTTCTCATATACTCTTTGTTGGCCTTTCACACGTTCTCCCTCTCTCTCCTCTCTCTCACAGCCTCTCACACACACGGACACAACACCACGGAGCACTCTCTCTCCTCTCTCTCCTCACACCACATATATTCTCGATTTCTTCTCTCTCTTTCACATCACATCTTTTTCACGGCACCGAGCCGACACGCATCCTCACAAAACACACCAAACACACAACCCCCCACACACACACACCACACACACAACACACACACACACACACAGCACATTCCTTCTTCTCCTCTCTCTCTCTCCCAACTCAGGAAAGGGGTTCTTCGATCCTCCTCCCTCTCCCTCGTCTTCAATCATCGTCGTCCCTACTCTCTCTCGTTCTCCTCATCGACTCTCCCCTCTCTTTCTCTCTCCTTCCATCTCTCTCTCCTCGGCCTCTCTCAGCTCCCTCCCTCCTCTCCCTCTTCTCTCCGTCACTTCTCCCTCCGGTCTCGCTCCCTCATCCTCTCTCCCGATCCTCTCCGTCATCCTCCCCTCACTCCTCCCCGCTCTCTCTCGCGTGTCGGACTCCTCTAGCTCTCTCCCCTCCTCCCTCTCTCGTCGGTCTCCTCCCTCGTCCCTCTCTCTGCTCCGCTATCTCCTCCCCTTCCCGCTCTCCCCCAGCCTCGCTCTCTTCATTCGCTCACCCCCACTCCTCCCTCCCCCTCGCCCAACTCATCCGGGTGTCTCTGGCACCATTCTCCGCTCGCCTTCCGTCCTCTCTCTCTCCATTCTCGTCTCTCTTTTCAGTCCGCCTACCTTATACCTACCCCTCTCTTTTCCTCATCCTCAAATCAGGAATGGGCGGCCATCTTCTGCTTGTTGACAGTATGTCGGACCAATAATTTGTTCGTGCCTGTCAAATGCTTACTGAACGGGACAAAAGATTCCTGCCAAAGACCTCCATCAAGATGGATGGAGTCTCCCCGCAGTGGCCACAAACCTTGGTTCAAATCGCCTGACCCAACACGACAAAAGAACCCGATCTGCTGGCCATTACCTTGCTTGTGAGAGGTAGAAGGTGACTGAGGGGTGCGTGGGACTGTGTCTTATTTACTTCCACATGTAAGAACGTTTGTCTAGTCAGGGCAGCGCTGGCAATTTTATTCGGACCTGGGACAGCTATCATTTCATTTCATTGTTTCCGGATACCTGAGGTGTGTCCTTTTAACACACCCAACACGCACACGCATACGCATGCATGCTCGCACGCGCGCGCGCACCACACGTACACACATACACACAAACATGCCCTCACTCACCGCCGCTCAGTTACTCCTTCACTCACTTCATCTCACTCTGTCTCTCCTCTCTCTCACCCACATCCATAGACGACAGCACAAGCGCTCATTGCACGCACGCATGCACGCACGCAATGCCTGCCCGCAAGCGCTGGGGGTCGGCACGAGCGCACACACCATACACACACACACTGACTCTGACTGACTCACCTCTCAAGTAATTCGTGGAATTTTTTTTTTTTATTTTGATCAGATTGGTAAGTTTACTACTATTAACTACTAGCTACAACAACTACTACTACTACTATACTACTATACTGGCTACTAGACTTTACCATTGCTAGCTGCTAGTCACCACTACTAACTGCGACTAACTGTCACTATGATGATATAGTACAATTGTACTAGATATAACGATACTACAACTATTGCTACTACTGCTGCATGCTTTAACCGCTGCTGTTGCTGCCGCTGCTTTGCTTTTTTTTTTTTTTTTTCCAAGGAAAATCAACATTCTATACGTTCATCCAGGATGAACCGCTGCTGTTGCGTCACTACTACCACATTTGCCCACTGTTCCCACTACTACAACGAGCGCGCCGACTACTACTACTACCGCTGCTAGCCAGCTGTCCCTAACACTACTACACCTACTAACACAGTCCACGGTACTGATGATACATTAACAAAGTCTACTTTATAATAAAACGAACTACTGCTACTACTGCTACCACTGCTTTTGCCTGCTGCTGGCTGCTGCTGCCGGCTGCACTGCTACTACTAGCTACTCCCTGACTACTACTGCCAAAAACTCACTACTGCCCACCCCTCTAAACAAAACCATTTGATTTTTTTGAATGTACGCTCTTCAAGTGTTCACCCTAACTTTTTTCCAGTTCCTTCCTCTCCCTCTCCCACCCCCCCTCTCCCGCCCATCCCACTCGAAACCCCCACTCTTCCACAATTCCCCCCCCCCCCTGCCCCCTGACTGGTCCATTTGTTCTGTTCCAGACACGGATCCCGGATTCGAACCCTTAATGCTGCTCACGCCTTCTGCCATCCCTGGATGTGTGGCCAGCTTATCGATCGGCGCGGCCGTCAACTCCTTAACATGACTTGATGGTGCGGTCCGCCGTTCCCCCCCCCCCCCCCCCCCCCCCCCCCCCGCCCCTCCTCTACACCACCAACGTACCCCTCCCCCCTCTTGACCATGGGGCAGGAACAGTGAACATTGAACCCCCGTTACGCCTATTGAGGATAACGGAGCTGCTTGCGGAAACCACTTGGGCCACCTGGCGTACAGGTCAGCCGAGTGCTGTTTGTATCTTCCCCGGAGTAAGTTTTGCGTGGGAAAGAAATCCTGTTTTGGCCGCAGTCCAGCTGTCGTAAAATTTTCCGTGGGGAGTATTAGATTCCCGCGTTTTTGGTGTAATCTTTTTTTAAATCGTAAATGGACATGATATCGGGACAGGACGTCTGTGTGGTGCTGGAGTTGGCTTGTTTAGACGGTGAAAGATCGATCCGGGTTTTGCCCGCTAAGACCCAAGTGTGGATGCCTTGATCTTCCAGATTGGGCCTGCTAAGATTCCGGTAAGTGAAAGGTCTTTTTTTGACTTGAAAGGCATTTTATGTGGGTGTGGGTTTTGGTGACTGAGATCATACTGCAAGCGACTTCGAACATTTCAAATTCCATTGCCTTTTGGTGATTCACATGGAACCGTTTTCTTCCCTCCAGGTTGGCGGTGCTGTTGAACCAATGGTTTTGGGTTAACAGTCCACGACAACAACAACATCCTCGGTGGGAGTGCGTTTGGCCTAACTAGCAAGTGATGGAAGATGTGATTAGAGAGGGCAGACTTTAGCTTCTCCTTGTGGGAAACGAGTCTGTTTTCAAGGATTCAGTGACCTTGTTAATGGTTGAACTAGGGCACACAATATCCTATAAATGGTTATAACTAGAGCACAGCACCCCCCCATGAATTGCTGAACCTAGGCGCACACACTAACGTAGAAATGTTGAAAAAACTAGAGCACATATCATGGTTGAACTAGAGCACAATATCATGGTTGCACTAGAGTATCAAGATCCTATTAAAAATGGTTGAACTAGGGCACAGTATCAGTGTGAACTAATAGGTCACAATAATCATGGTTGAACTAAGGTACAAGATCCTATAAATAAATGGTTGAACTAGTGCACAGTATCAGGGTTTGAACTAGATGTCAATATCCTATAATATGGTTGAAACTAGGGCACAATAATCATGGTTGAAACTAGGGCACACTATCATATCTGGTTTGAACTGTGGCACAAAATCATGGGTGACACTAGGTCCAATATCGTGGTGAACCTAAGGCACAATCCATCATGGTTTGAACTATGGCACCAATATCATGGTTGAACTAGGGCACATATCATGGGTTGAAACTCCGAGCACAATAGTCCTATAAATGTTTGAACTAAGCAACAATATTCCGATAAATGGTTGAACGAGGCCACAATATCATGGTTGAAACTAGAGAGCCATATCATTGGTTGATACGTGGGGGGGGTAAAAAAACTAGGGCACAATATCATGGGTTGAACTAGGGAACAGGATCATGTTTGAACTAAGAGACCAGGGGGAGTCCTATAAATGGTTGACGAGGCAACCATATCAATGGTGAACTAGGGGCACAATATCAAGGTTTGAACTAAGGGCACAATATCATGGTTGAACATAGTGAATTCCTAAATGTTGACACGCAGGGCACAATTCATGGTTGAACTATGTGCACCATATCCTGGTTGACTAGAGCACAATGGTTGAACTAGGGCACATACATGTCTTGAACTAGGGCACACTTCATGGTTGAACTAGGGCACAATATCATGGTTGAACTAGAGCACAATATCCTATAAATGGTTGAACTAGAGCACAATATCCTATAAATGGTTGAACTAGCACAATATCATGGTTGACAATAGAGCACCTATCCATGGTTGAAACTAGGGCACAATAAACTCATGGTTGTAACTCAAATGGCAGCAGTATCATGGTTGAACTAGAAGCACAATATCCTATGGTTGAACTAGGGCACAATATCAGAAATGGTTGAACTAGGGCACAATATCCTATAATGGTTTGAACTAGGGCACAATATCATGGTTGACACTAGGGCACAATATCATAATGTTTGAACTAGGGCACATATAGTCATTGTTGCGAGAGCACAGATTACTTCGTTACTATGCAATAGCTTTGAACTTAGGTCACACATATCAAGGGAGATGGAGAAGGGCAGAGTGAGAGAGGAGAGCGAGAGAGAATAATATAAGAAGGGGGAAGAGAGGAGAGAATCAATATGGTTGAACCAATCCCGTATCCAGGGATTATGCACATATGAGACTAGGACAAATCTATTGGAAATAGGCGTGTACATTGTTGTGTGGTGTGTGTGTGTGTTGTGTTAGTGTGTGTTGTGTCGTTTATTGTAAGTTTGGTGTGTGGGATGGTTGTACTGTTGTGTAGTAGGAATAAATGTGGTGTGAGTGTTTGAGAATCAATTGTGTGGTGTCCTTGTGGGGATTATGCAATTGAGAATACGTTTGAGATGTGGTGCGTGTGTGGTGTCCTGTGTGTAGTGGTGTCGTGTGGTGTGTGTGTGTGTACGTTGTGCGTAATATTTGTGTGGGGTGTGTGTGTGTGTGTTGTGGTGTGTGTGTGTGTGTTGGTGTAACGATTTTGTGTGTATGTGTGTGTCCGTGTGGTGGGGTGGGTGTGGGGTTGGGGGGGGCAGGAGCGATTGCGTGCTACTGCACTCATCGAGGTCTCTCCTCTCTCTCTACAGCGTCTCTCGACTCTCTCGTCTCTCTTCTCTCTCTCTCCACCCCCCCCTCTCTGTTCTCCCTCTCACCCAGAGCCACCATCGTCTTTTTCCGCCTTCTCTCTGATTATGTCTTTTATGTGCTGTGTAATTTTGTCTTTCCGTGGGAAATTTAGGGACTGTCGCTTCCGTTTTTTTACTATCTACTCCAACACAAGGGAACGATGTGTTCTGCCCCCTACTTCCGCGCGTTGCCCTGTGACCGGGGTGTGTGTGTGACCTTGGGGCCACGCCCCGACGGCGTGAGTGTTTGGCACGTGTGCCTGCCACGGCACGCGCTCTGTGGCCCGCCACCTGGAGCGTTAGGGTGTGTGTGCTGTGCTCTGTGTGTGTGTGGGTGTGTTGTGTGTGTGTGTTGGGTTTGCTCAGAGGGACTGTAGGGTGGTCGATCATTGGCGTCGGGGAGGAGGGGGTGGAGGGTGAGGGGGGGGCTAGGGGCTAGGCCCGACCCCAAGGCCCTTAGGATGTTCAGGGGTCATGACCTTCGGCGGTGTTAACATCACGTTCAAACAGTCTCGCGGTCTCGGTTCGTTACGCTGTGTGTGGTGTGAGTGTGTGTGTGTGGTGTGTTGTGGAGAGTGGTGATGGAGTGGAGCTGTAAGGTGTGTGGTGTGTTGTTGTGTGTGTGTGTGTGTGTGTGTGTTTGTGTAACCATGTTTTATCTTCCTTTTTGTATAGCATAGTTCATAGTATAGAACTGACTGCTTCCCCCCCCCTCCCCCCTCCCCTCCTCACGGTTGTTCCCTTCTTTTAACACTACCTTAACCATGAATCCATGTTCTCAGGGAAATTAAATGTATTTAATGTTTGGCGGAAATCAACCAGTGGCTGGACTCACGTTTGTGTTTGAGGTCGAACATTTCGGGGCTTCCCGGAGTTTGTCTGAACGGGCACACTCACAAACTCACACACACACACACACACACCACGCAACGCACGCACGCAACGCACGCACACGGCACACACATACACACCACACGCGCGCGCACAGCGCGGCCACGCAACACACCACACACACACACACCACACACACACTTACACGACACAGCAGTTACGAGATCGATAAGAGAGAGATATAGAGAGAGACGAGAGAGAGAGAGAGATGAGAGAAATCCTCAATAGGTGTTTTACGAGAGGAGTCAGAGTGAGAATCCTCTATTCCACTCCCTGTCCCCACTCCGTGACTGTCCTCCCCCAACGCTTTTCCCTGACCCTCTCCCCTAGCCCCCTCAAAACCCTCAACCCATCCTCCTCCTCTCCCGCCCCCACCCCCCCCCCCATCCCGCCACCCCACCTCCCTGCTTCTCTCTCTCGTCTCTCCGGTCCTCTCCCATATCCTAATCCTAACGAGTAAAACATCCTCCAGTAGAACTAAGATCCAGCACCTTGCCCACCGACTTTTTTTTTTTTTTTTTTTTGTTTTTTATCAAGGTGGAAAGAATCCGGTACAGAACAAAGAGTTTCTCGTTGGTGAAGAGAGAGAGAGAGAGAGAGCAGAGAGAGAGAGGAATAGATAGATGGGAGAGAGGAGAGAGAGATAGACAGACAGAGAGGGAGAAGAGGGAGAGAGAGGGAGAGAGATATGGGGGAGAGGGGGAGAGATGAGAGGGAGAGAGAGAGGGGGCATTGGAGAGAGAGAGAGAGGCGGCAGGGCGAGAAGAGGGGGGAGAGAGAATGAAGGGAGAGAGAGAGAGAGCGAGGAGGGGGGTGGAGAATGGTCGACGACAGAGAGGGAGGGAGAGGAGGTGGTGAAGGTTTGTTAGAAGGAATTAGAGCACGCAGAAGACAACACGATAAATGCATAGCAGAATCAGAAAATGTAGGAAGGAGTCTAATGAGAAAGACGACTCTCTCGGAGAAAGAACGAGACAGGCGGAAAACAGGCCAATACATTTACGAATAAGAAGGGGAAAAAAAAAAAAAAAAAAAAACCACAACAGTGAAAAAAAAACAACAAAAAACCAACACCAAACAATAACAAGATCACAAAAAATACAGGACAAGAAATTAGGGATGTGATGTGGTAATGACGGTTACCAAAGCTCTATAGCTCTTCCTTCTTGTCTACATTTTTGTTCTTCCTCCCCCCAAAC
>JADBJO010000646.1:598207-609767 GCA_016801955.1 Conus betulinus | reverse complement strand
AATCTTTTGTGCAGGGCACTACAGCAGAAAGAGAAGGGCAGAGAGAGAGAGACAGAGATGGAAAGATAATCTTTTGTGCAGGGCACTGCAGCAGGAAAGAGAAGGGCAGAGAGAGAGAAAGAGATGGAAATATAATCTTTTGTGAAGGGCTCTTCAACAGAAAATAGAAGGGCAGAGAGAGAAAGAGATGAAAGATAATCTTTTATTTAGGCATTGCAGTAGAAAAGAGAAGGGCAGAGAGAGAAAGAGATGGAAAGATAATCTTTTGTGCAGGCACTGCAGCAGGAAAGAGATGAGAGACAGAGATGGAAAGATAATCTTTTGTGCAGGGCACTACAGCAGGAAAGAGAAGGACGGACAGAGACAGAGATGGAAAGATAATCTTTTGTGCAGGGCACTACAGCAGAAAGAGAAGGACGGACAGAGACAGAGATGGAAAGATACTCTTTTGTGCAGGGCACTACAGCAGGAAAGAGAAGGACGGACAGAGACAGAGATGGAAAGATAATCTTTGTGCAGGGCACTACAGCAGGAAAGAGAAGGACGGACAGAGACAGAGATGGAAGGATGACCCGACGCCCAGCGGTGAAGAAACTCGTGGTAGAGAAGTATCAATGCACGTATGCATGAATAAAAACCGAAGAGCACGGAAGAATAAGGAGAGAGAGAGAGAGAGAGAGAAGAGAGAGAGAGAGAGAGAGAGAGAGAGAGAGAGAGAGAGTTTGTCTGTCTGTTTGCGTACGTGTGTGTGTGTATATGTGTGTGTGTGTGGTGTGTGTGTGTGTGTGTGTGTGTGTGTGTGTGTGTGTGTGTGTGTGTGTCTGTGTCTGTGTGTCACTGTGTGCGTGCGTGCTTGCGTGTGTGCATGCGTGCAAGTATACGTGTGTGTGTGTGTGTGTGTGTGTGTGTGTGTGTGTGTGTGTGTGTGTGTGTGTGTGTGTGTGTGTGAATAGGCGTGTGTATCTGCACGGTAAATGTATCCGTGTGCCCTTTACACATTTTTACATACTGAAAGCTTATGGTTGCACGCGAGCTCCTGTCTCTGAAAGTACAAGTGTCATGATAGGTCTGTGTGGAATACACACACACTCTCTCTCTCTCTCTCTCTCTCTCTCTCTCTCTCTCTCTCTCTCTCTCTCTCTCTCTCTCTCTCTCTCTGCGTGCGTGTGTATATAAACATATATGTATACTTCGTCCAATTTCGTGGTTTAGGGGCAAGAGCGGGGTTAGATTATTCCCTTTAACCTACCAATGCGATGGTTTTGCTTCTTTTGTCTGTGTCCCTTTCTATCTCTGCCTTTTTGTTTGTCTGTCTCTTCTGACTTTGTTTGTCTGTGTCTCGTTCTACCTCTGCCTTTGCTTGTCTGTGTCCTCTGCCTTTGTTTGTCTGTCCTCTGCCTTTGTTTGTCTGTGTCCTCTGCCTTTGTCTGTGCCCTCTGCCTTTGTTTGCCTGTGTCCCTTTCTACCTCTGCCTTTGTTTGTCTGTCATCTGCCTTTGTTGGTCTGTGTCCCTTTCTACCCTCTGCCTTTGTTTGTCTGTGTCCTTTTCTACCTCTGCTTCCTCTGCCGTTCATTGGTCTCCTAATCACTTAGAAAGAGAGAGTAAACTGGTGTTAAAACATTTAGCTGCTGCTGTGTGTGTGTGTGTGTGTGTGTGTGTGTGTGTGTGTGTGTGTGTGTGTGTGTGTGTGTGTGAGTGTGTGCGTGCGTGCGTGCGTGCGTGCGTGCGTGCGTGCGTGCGTGCGTGCGTGCGTGCGTGTGTGTGTGTGTGTGTGTGTGCGTGTGCGTGCGTGTGCCTACCTGCAGGAGCATGCTCGCACACACACACACACACACACACACACACACACACACACACACACACACACACACATACACACACACGCACACATATTTGAGAGAGAGAGAGAGAGAGAGAGAGAGAGAGAGAGAGAGAGAGAGAGAGAGAGAGAGAGAGAGAGAGAGAATTGACACTTGACTCCTTGAGGTCTTAATCCATACAAAAGCAAAAAGAGTAAATTTGTAGTAAAGTGTGAGAGTGGAAACTAAACTCAGGAATAAACACACAACACACACACACACACACACACACACACACACACACACACACACGCACATACACAGACACACACACACACACACACACACAGACACACACACACACACACACACACACACACACACACACACACACACACACACACACAACGAAAAAAAAGGAAGAACAGAAAGACAACAGCAGCAACACCTACAACGCAATATTAGTTCGCTGGAATACGCCGTTAAAAGTTGGTTATCCACCAAATTCCGTGATTTCAATGTTTTCTCCCCATCGGTAAAAAAAAAAAAAAAAGGATTAATATCTAAAAAAATTATGTCCCAGAAATGATAGTTCTATCTGGCTAAAATACTCTTAAGGAACCAAAATGGTTTTGCATGTTATACCCCAAGGATCCACATCCGCTGGCATAATCAGAATAAAGGGACATTTTCCTTGTCCGATGTCTGTGGAAAAAAAAAATGATTATGTTTTCTCAAGTCATCCAGAGGTTTGCGCTAGACTCACATACAACGAGGACTAGCTCCAACAGTGGGAAGACAGCCAGAGCAAGGGAACTCTGGGCTTCAACAGTGGGAAGACAGCCAGAGCAAGGGAACTCTGGACTTCAATAGTGGGAGAGCGCCAGAGAAAAGACATTCTGGGTTTCAACAGTGGGAAAGCACCAGAGGAAGGACATTCTGGGCTTCAACAGTGGGAAGCACCAGAGGAAGGACATTCTGGGCTTCAACAGTGGGAAAGCACCGGAGGAAGGACATTCTGGGCTTCAAGAATAGGAAGGCACCAGCGCAAGTGAATTCTGAGCTTCAACAGTGGGAAAACAGCCAAAGCAAGGGAATTCTCTAGAACCGCTGGTGCTGAAACTGTTTCACATGTTCTGGGATAAACTGGTTAGACGAGATCCTTGTCGTTCATTTTGTCATGACAAGTAGACATTTTTCAGCTTGAAATGTGCTTTTAAATCATTGAGACTTGACGCACACTTTTTTTTAAGTTAACATTTCAGTTCTGAGTATTACAATGTCGACTTCCCCCTTCCTTCCTCTCTTCCACCTTATCCCCCCGCCCGAGTTTTGTGACATCAAGTCTCACCGAAAACAGTTCTTTAAATTTCACGCCGTATTTTTCCGGCGACCGAATTCTTTTATTCATTTTGTTGTCAGATTTCTGTTTAATCCACTCAGGGACATCTAACTGAATGATGTCCACTCAGCAAAGCAGGGACAGGCGATAGCAGATACATCATTGAGGACAGGCGATAGCAGGTACATCATTGAGGACAGGCGATAGCAGATACATCACTGAGGACAGGCGATAGCAGATACATCATTGACAACAGGCGATAGCAGGTACATCATTTAGGACAGGCGATAGCAGGTACATCATTTAGGACAGACACCAAAGCCTGGTATGGCAACAGGTACATTGCCAGAACATCCCTTTCCATGTCCTGAGGGAGAAACCCACTAACGTCCAGGGGGTGCAGCCGCATAATCCATGTGTGTGTGTGTGTGTGTGTGTGTTGTTGCGTGCGTGCGTGCGTGCGTGCGTGCGTGCGTGTGTGTGTGTGTGTGTGTGTGTGTGTGTGTGTGTGTGTGTGTGTGTGTGTGTGCTCGAGCGCGCGCAGGCGCATGTATATGCATGTGTGTATCTGGCTATGCACTCTGTCTGTCTGTTATAGTCTGTTGTGCTTGGCTATGCACTTTGTGTACCTGTTACAATCTGTTGTTTCCTGGCTATGTAATCTGTCTGTTATAATCTGTTGTGTCTGGCTATGTAATCTGTCTGTTATAATCTGTTGTGTCTGGCCGTGTAATCTGTTATAATCTGCTGTACATGACTATGCAATATCTCTGTTATAGTTTGTTGTGACTAGCTATGTAATATGTCAGTTATAATCTGTTGCGTCTGGCTATGTAATCTGTCTGTAATAATTTGTTGTGTCTGGCTATGTAATATGTCTGAAATAATCTGTTGTGTCTGGCTATGTAATCTGTTTGTTATAATCTGTTGTGTCGGGCCATGCAATATGTCTGTTATAATCTGTTGTGTCAGGCTATGTAATCCGTCTGTTATAATCTGTTGTGTCTGGCTATGTAATCTGTCCGTTATAATCTGTTTGGCTGGCTATGTAATCTTATAATCTGTTGTGTCTGGCCACGTAATATGTCTGTTATAATCTGTTGTGTCTGGCTATGTAATCTGTCTGCTATAATCAGTTGTGTCTGGCTATGTAATGTTTGTTATAATCTGTTGTGTCTGGCTATGTAATCTGTTTTGTTAAAATCTGTTGTGTCTGGCTATGTCATCTGTCTGTTATAATCTGTTGTATCTGGCTATGTAATCTGTCTGTTATAATCTGTTGTGTCAGGCCATGTAATCTGTCTGTCTGTAATGATCTGTTGTGTCAGGCCATGTAATCTGTCTGTCTGTAATGATCTGTTGTGTCAGGCCATGTAATCTGTCTGTCTGTAATGATCTGTTGTGTCAGGCCATGTAATATGTCTGTCTGTAATGATCTGTTGTGTCAGGCCATGTAATCTGTCTGTTTGTAATGATCTGTTGTCGCTTAATTCATATCTAAAGATCTAGTTGCAAAGTGAGATGACTGCAGGCGAAAATCTAAACAAATCTTAAAACTTGTCTTGTGTGACTCGTTTGTCCACGTTTTTTTTTTTGGGGGGGGCGGTTCGCTAACATTTGTTTAAGATCACATGTAAAGGTGAAACAGCTTACCGTTTTTGAAGGAGCTTAGTTTGATATCTTCTTTCTTCAAGTTCAGTTTGAAAGCAGTGCAAATTCAATCAGTGTCTTCGAAAACAGAACGAAACCCAACGCCTGTAAAACAAAATGAAACTCAGTGCCTATATACTGTGGTGTTCCTGAAACCCAAGCCACCATAAACTGTGATTGTCATAACACCAAAATTTGGTAAAATGTGGCTATATGAAACTCAGTTATTGTAAATTGTGATTTTCGTTTGTAATCCAAACACCACAAACTGTGATTGTCATGAAATAACCCTTACAATGTAAGCTATGATTTTGGAAATTAAATCCAACCACTGTGATTTTTCTCATGAAATTCAGATACCATCTGGTATAGCGTCATTTGTTATTAAAGTCAAATGCTGCAAAATATTATGTCAACTAAATCTTATTCTGATATCTGTGAATTTTGTTTATAATTGAAATCCAGATACCGCAAAGTATGAATTCTATTAAACCCATTCCGTAAAGTGTGATTTAAAAAGACAAACTTGACAAATGTAAAAGGATTAAAAAGATAAAAAAAAAAAGACACCTAAATCCTATAAACTGTTATTTGAAAGCAAAAGGCAAATAAATAAATGAATAAATCAATCAAAAGATAACTAAACAAGTAATAATAAATAAACAGGTAAGATAGATAAACACATAAATAAATAGATAGAAGGAAATTGGAACAGTGTAAACTATGTTACATTCCTGAAGCAAACACTTCTTTAGGACAAGACTGCTGCAATAAAGAAAACACACGCGCGCACGCGCGCGCGCGCGCACACACACACACACACACACACACACACACACACACACACACACACACACATATATATATATATATATATATATATATATATATATATATATATATATATATATATATATATAAATACATTAAAAGGAAACACAACGCACTTAATGTCATAATATTTTGCCAAATTTTCGGCCGTGCGGCCTTCTTCTGGGGCTTGTTTATTGACAAGCCTTATATATAATCATTATTGTAAAGAATAAGACTCTCATAGTTTAGTTTGTTTTTTTTTTTTTAAATCATTACCAAGAATAAGACTCACCGTAATACGTGAAAAGTCTCTCTCACTTTGCTTTTAGCGGACACAGACCAGCCACAAGCGAATGTTCGCGGCTATAAAAACACGTCACTAATTTTTAGGAGGGCGTCCATTTATGAAGGGCAGTGATAATGACTGTTAATGTGCCGTTGGCGGTTACCCCAGGTCATGAACTTGTCAGATGACGCTCCTTGAAGAGAGACCGACTCTTTATTGAAAGGTGTTTAAAACTTTGGGGGAAAAACAGTAAAAAGACACGGAATACACAAAAGAAAACGAACATGCTTGAATTAAACAACTACAACAGAGGCGACAGCAGCTGCACCACCACCACCAACATCATCAAACAACAATTTACGAATGACGTCAAAGAGCATCCCCAAATAAATAACTCCCCTTTTTTTTAATACAAAACTTTCAACCACAGTTTGACTAATTTGCTGTTCGAATGAATGGCTTATAAAAAAGCCATGGAGACAAAGCAGGAGAAGAAAAAGTAGGCCACCCATCAGTCATCAGAAAACGCTGCGCAAAACTCTGTACACATTACAGAGTGGTAGCTGAGTCTCTTACCGAATGAAACTAATTGTCCATTCTGACGGTAGTTTGACCTTCTCGGTACAGTGTGGAGTAGAACGACTTGCTTGGAACCTGGTCGTCATCGTGCTGTCCGTCCAATGGCGTACCACCGGAGATCTCGTGATTGATGTCGGCAAATGGCGTACCACCGGAGATCACGTGATTGATGTCGGCAAATGGCGTACCACCGGAGATCACGTGATTGAAGTCGGCAAATGGCGTACCACCGGAAATCACGTAATTGAAGTCGGCAAATGGCGTACCATCAGAGACCACGTGACTGATGTCTGCAAATGGCGTATCAACGGAGATCACGTGATCAATGTCTTCTTGAGCATTTATCATTTTGAGAGATCGTTTAACTCTCTCTCTCTCTCTCTCTCTCTCTCTCTCTCTCTCTCTCTCTCTCTCCTCTGGGGGCGCGAACGGTAGTTTTCACACATCAAGACGCACTTTATAGCCCTCTGTTAATTTCATTGTCTACGTTGAAGTAAGTGAAGTATTTTGTTCTCAGGTGTGATCACGCAGTGCATGAAGTGTTATGCCATCCGGAGCATTAGACTTCAGGGCCTCTTGTGACTCTTTTCTGCCCATTTTTCTGGCTTACATGTCAAAATGGGCTAGGCAGAAATTCAAATTTCAAGTCGCCATACTGCAGCTGAAAAGGAGAGTGGACGGTGCGGTGGCTTGTTTGCTCCTGTGGTACTTGTTCTGGGGGAGTCTTCTCCACCGTTGCGGTGACATCGAAAGGAACCCTGGTCCCAACCCTTCGCAAGGCCGTGACAGCTCCAGGCAGACCGATTCTCCAGCACTGGGGCGAGCGGTGGCAGAGTGAGCCTGGAGAAACCTGTCAACTCTCATGGAGGCGCCTCTACCCAGCCGATGAAGGAACCGTCCTTGTCCGACCTCATGACCATGTTCCAGTCGATGGACAGGAAACTCGACGAGGTCAAGCAGGACATACGTGTCCTGCGTGAGGGGTATGCTGCTATGCAGGAAGAGCTGAAAGGGCTGAGGGGGAGGTGGACGACCTTCGGCAGCAGAACCTCGACGACCTGCAGAGAAAGAACGACGACCTGGCATCGAGGATGGACAACCTGGAAAGGAAGACGGACGACCTGGAGGGGAGGTCCAGACGAAACAACGTTCTTGTTCTATGGAGTGCCTAGGAGGGAAAACGAGACAAGTGCTGAATGTGAAGACCTGCTTAGGGATCTCATCACTGAAAGTTGGGGCTGTCCCGTGACGTAAAGTTTGATAGGGCTCATCGCGTGAACTCTAAACAGGATCCCCCGATCATCGCTAGGTGTGTTTTCTACAAACAGAAGATGGACATACTGAGAGCGAAACGAAAACTTAAGGGCACCAACGTCTTTGTGGGCGACGACTTCTCCACCAGAGTGAGAGAAATGCGAAGAAAAACTGACACACCTCATCTGAAAAAGGCGTGAAGTGACGGGAAACGGGCCACCATGATACATGATCATCTGTTAGTGGACGGTATCCGGTATATGTTGGACTCGGGTGACCATCTAGCGCCGATGAAATAGGGTTCCGGCCGGACCCTTTCTCATCCCCGATCTTTGTCCGCGGCTGTGGAGGGAACGTCCACTGAGGCGACGACACCGGTTACCATGTCACCGCACGACAGTGGCAGTGAGCTGGCGACGCCACGTGAAAACTGTGCACCCGTGTTCTGTGACGATGTTGTTTTTGTGTCACCTGAACACGTGTGGACAGTGATGCCGTGGGTGTGTTGAATGAAAATGCAAATAGTTCGAATTCGTCCGAGTTAAGAAATGAGTTTAATGATGCCCGTGTGTGTGTGTATTACATCAAAACCGTTTTCTTTCCTACATTGGAACATTAATGGATTGCTTACAAAAATACATGATTATGATTTTGTTTTGTATGTCTGTCCTTTTGATTTTGTCTGTTTAGTTGAGACGTCTGTAGAAGATTTTCAATTGTCTATTTTTAAAGGGTCACGGTGTTTTGTAGACCCGGCTGTTAAACTGTCAGTACATGGAAGACGCTCAGGTGGAGTTGTCTGCCTTGTTAGGAATGAGCTGTGTTCTTTATGTCAAACCTATACGTGTGAGATCTTCTCTTTTCTACGCTTTTCTTTTGGATAAATGTCTTTTCGGTATGGATAGAGACATTATGCATGTTTGTGCTTACATTCCACCTGAAAGCTCACCCTATTATGTGCATTTTGACTGTGAAAATGGTGTCGCTTATTGGAAGATTTTCTATGTGACTGTTTGCTGTGTAATAAAGAACATGATGCTTATATAGTAATGAATGGAGACTTAAATAGTAGAACCTCAAACATTTCGAGTGATTTTGTAACTAATGAGTGTGATTATGAAAATGAACATTTGAGTGGACCTTTGAGCTTGAACAGAAGTTCTGAAGACCATGTGCTTAATAACTATAGCAAAATGTTACTCAACATGTGCACTGTTTTTTAAACCTGTGTATTTTGAATGGTATGTGTCAGGGTGACCTTCAAGGTCATTACACGTACATATCGGATAATGGTATCAGTGTAGATGATTATTTTTTTACTGTCGAATGATCTGTTTTCAATCATTTCTGATCGCAGTAGAATGAATGTGTCCGACAGGATCGAATCTGATCATTTGCCTTTGGAGATACATATTCATTTCCCTAAGAATAATAAAATATGTTTCAAAAGATAATAGCAACGTTCAGGTTTTGAAAAGCTTATATGGGACGAAGCCCACAGCAGTATGTTCACAGACAACATCTGTTCAAATGAAATTCAATTTCAACTTGAAATGGCGATCACTTTGATTCATGAAAATATTAACGAGGCACTTGAGCTTTTTAATCATTTATAAAAAAAAAAAAAAAAAAAAAAAAAAAAAAAAAAAAAAAAAAAAGTGCAGCAGACTTTATGAAGAAACAGGTACACGTTGGTAAGGGCGTGAAAGTTGACGACTGGTATGATGATGAATGTCGTGTAGCGAAAAGAACTGTACGCAATTTGTTGAAAAAAAAAAAATAAGCGCACAATGTCTCCACCCGATCGCACTTCTGTATGTATAGCAAGGCGTGAATATAAACATTTGTTACAGAGAAAGAAACGAGAAGCAGTTCAATGACACTTTGTTAAATAATTTACTAACTTCGGTAAATAGCCAACAGGAATTCTGGAAATCTGTGCGTAAAATTTCCAAGACAAGAAAGCAGCCTTTGAATGATATTAGCATGAACGATTTGGTATGTACATTTTAAAGAATTGTTAGAAAGAAAAAGACAAATTTGATAATGATTTGATTCAGGGAGAAGATATTAATAACCAAAGTGCTTTTGGAAATCGTTATAGTGCTATAAGCAATGACGATTGTTATGATGACGATGGTGGTGAATTCGACGAATAGTGATAGCGAAAGTGATTTGATTCAGCCTATCTCAGCAGAAGAAAATTTGAGCGCTTTTAAAGACACTGAAAAATCGCAAGGCGGATGGAGATGATAAAATGATAGGGTGATTTATTTTTCAAAAATGCTTCCAAATCAATCAAATTAGTAATTTGTTTTGTTTGTTTGTTTGTTTTTTTGTTGTTAAATTTTTCAATTCCCTATTTAATAGAGGCATATACCCTGAAATCTGCTGTGAATCAATTGTTTTTACCATTCTATAAAAAGGGTGATGTTATGAATCCAAACAACTACAGAGGAATTTCGCCGTGTAATGTATGTAGTAAATTGTATCGTACAATCATTAATAAAAGACTTCAAGTTTGGGTTGAGGATAATAACATTACAGGTGAATTTCGAGCTGGATTTAAACAAAATCATTCCACAATAAACCATATGTTCACATTATTCGTTCAAAAACAGTTTTGCCTGAATCGTAAATTGTATGTTCCTTTCATCGATTTTGAGAAAGCCTTTGATTCTGTTAATAAAACTATACTTTGGCCTATTTTGTTAAAAAATGGAATTCATGGAAAGATGTATAAATGTATTATGAGTATGTATGACCATGTAAAGGCAAGGGTGCGATGTGGTGCTGCTTTAACAGATTATATCAACTGTACATCTGGTGTTAAAAGGGTGATGTTTGCAGCCCAGTTTTGTTTTTCCTTATTTATTAATGAGTTGACTACTAAAAGTCATAAGCTCTGGAAAGCATGGTACCCATTTTGTAAATGATGTTCTTCAAATATTTTATCTTACTTCTTGCTGATGATGTTGCATTAATATCAGAGACTGTAATAGGCCTCCAAACTCAGTTGCATAGTTTGCAAAGGGCAGCTGATTCACTCCAGCTGAAAGTAAATATGAGTAAGAGTAATATAATTGTTTTCAGAAAAGGCGGTTATCTCGCTGCTAGAGAAAAATGAACATATAATGCAATATATATGCCTCTTGTAAATGTATGTAAATACTTAGGTATATATTTCTCTTCGAGATTAAGTTTCACTTTTCGCATGTAAAGATGTTGCTTGCAGAGCAAAAAATGTATTGCTATGTTTTATGAAGAAATTGTCGATGCTTAACAATGAATCTCTTGCTTTTTTTTGAAATTGTTTGATGCTAAAATCCTGCTTATGCAACAATATGGGGCTGAACTGTGGAGTCTTGATGCTGGAGCTGCATAATGTGAAAAGGTTCATTTATTTGCTCTAAAAAAAGTTTTTGGGTGTCTCACAACAACGACTAAATGATCTTGTGTATGGTGAGACTGACAGATACCCCATATCTTTGCACTCCATTGTTAAATGTGTCAAGTACTGATTAAAACTCACTCAGATGGCTGAACATAGACTGCCTCACAAAGTGTATAAAATGCTGTTAGAACTAGATAATAGAGGCAAGATGAACTGGGTGTCGCATGTTAGAATGAAATAAATACGAATACGAAATGAATACGAATATGGTTTTGGGTATAAATGGCTTAACCAAGGTGTCGGAGATATCAACAACTTTGTCCGTACGTTTAAAGAAAGACTTATTGATTGTAGATGGCAAGACTGGAATTTCCATGTTCAAAATAGTAACAGGTTAGTTTTTTTATGGAACATTTAATGATCTGCATTCTCTCCCGATGTA
>JADBJO010000646.1:580707-593207 GCA_016801955.1 Conus betulinus | reverse complement strand
ACAATGATAATTACTAAATGAGTAGTCTCTCAATAGCCTCAACAAATGTACAGGCCTTGGAAATTTTCAAAAAAAGAAGGGATGTCTTCCAATTTCTTAGACAGAAACAAAACTCTATATACTATTTACAAGACACTCATTTCACACAAAAGCTAGAGAAACAAATAAGAGCGGAATGGGGATATGATTGTTATTTCGCTTCACATACGTCACATCAAGGGGGGTTGCAATATTATTTAATAATAATTTTGATTTCAAGGTGAAAAAAGTTATTAAGGACACAGAGGGTAATTACATTATCATTATTATTCGCACTATGGAAAAAGAATTAGCCCTTGTAAACGTTTATGGTCCAAACACAGATACTCCCCAGTTTTACACAGATTTACAAAGTAAAGTTCAACAACTGACTTACGACGGAATTATTTTTGGAGGGGACTGGAACTTAGTTTTAAATCCAGCATTAGACTATTACAATTATAAACATAACAATAACACAAGAGCTCAGGAAAAGGTGATAGAACTGTCAAATGAAATGGAATTAATTGATGTATGGAGAGAGAATTAATCCAGAAACACTAAGATACACATGGAGAAGACCAAATCCGCCACAACAAGCTAGACTGGACTTCTTCCTTATCTCAGAAAGCCTAATCTCCAATGTACGTGATGCTGATATAAACATTGGTTATAGAAGTGATCATTCTCGTATCTCAATAACATTAGATTTTAGAAAGGACACAAAATCGAGAAATTTTTGGAAGTTTAATGCATCACTGCTAAGAGATGAAAGATATGTGGATCTTATTAATGAAACTATTAAAAATACAAAAGAGCAATATGCTGCATTAATATATGAAGAAAAGAAATTGATAATATACCTTTAGAAAACCTCTGCCTTACTATTTCAGATCAGTTGTTCTTAGACACTTTGTTTATGGAAATAAGAAAAGCGTCAATGGAATATAGTGCAAGAAAGAAAAAAGAAAACGCACAGGCAGAAAAGGAATTAGAAGATGAAATATCAATCCTAGAAAACAAACTTAACAAAACAACTGAAGAACAGTATCAACTGCATAATAAAAGAGAAGATCTTGTAGCATTTAGGAAATCAAAAATACAAGGAATATTAGTAAGAAGCAAAGCGAGATGGCTGCAGAAGGGGAAAAGATAACTAAATACTTTTGTAACCTTGAAAAAAGACACTATATTAGTAAGCAATGTATAAGGTCATTTCTAAAGATGGAAATTTTCTCGAAAAGACAGAGGATATCCTACAAGAAACTAGAGATTATTATGAAAACCTATATGCTGAAAAAGAAGGTAAAGACACAGATTTAGAAAACTATGTTAATAACCTTCCAAAGCTGACAAAAACAGAAGCAGCCTCACTTGAAGGTAAGCTTACTCTTGAGGAAGCATCACAGGTACTAAAAACATGAAAAAAAAAAAAACCCCTGGAACAGATGGGATGACCGCAGATTTTCTTAAATTTTTCTGGAAAAAAATAGGTGGTCTAGTTGTTCGTAGTCTAAATGAGGGCTTTGAACAGAAACAGATGTCGATTACACAGAGAGAAGGTATCATAATTTGTCTCCCTAAGGGAGATAAACCTAGAGAGTATTTGAAAAACTGGCGTCCCATTTCCCTTCTTAATGTTACTTACAAAATAGGATCGTCATGCATCGCAAATAGAATTAAATCAGTTTTGCACAAACTAATAAATGAAGATCAGACAGGGTTTATCAGTGGCAGATATATTGGTGACAATGCAAGACTTATTTATGATGTAATCTATTACCTAAAGAAAAAGAATTTGCCAGGACTTTTAGTTTCACTAGATTTTGAAAAAGCTTTCGACTCCATTAACTGGAAATATATGCATAAAGTAATGAAAGTCTTTGGATTTGGGATGACATTTGTAACTGGATAAATGCTTTTTATACTAACATAAAATCTTCAATCGTTGTGAATGGAAAAGCGTCGCAAAACTTCCCTATCAAACGCGGATGATGTAGGCAAGGAGATCCAATATCTCCCTACTTGTTTATTTTATGTGCAGAACTATTGGCATGTAAGATTAGAGAAAATCAAACCATACAAGGCATACAGCTGTCAGGCACGCAATGTAAAATCAGTCAATTTGCAGACGACACAGTGCTATATCTAGAAGGAGATAAAAAATCATATGAAACAACTTTTAAAATCCTCCAAGAGTTTGAATGTATATCAGGATAAAACTAAATTATGAAAAAACTTGCAATGTATGGATAGGAAATAAATGTAATAGTGAATGTAGATTTTTACCCAATCTCAAAATGACTTGGAACCCCATAAAATTCAAAATCTTAGGCCTTTGGTTTACAAATGATCTAAGCAATGTAGCAGAACTAAACTTAACAGAAAAGTTTGAGGAAACCAAAAAGCTATTTAATATATGGATGAAAAGAACAACTACACCCCTTGGAAGAATAGCTATTCTTAAATCAGTTATATTGTCAAAATAACCTACTTGTGGATCATGCTCCCAAACCCACCTGACAACATAGTTCAACAACTGCAAACAATGTGTTTTAAATTCGTATGGGACAAAAAAAAGGATAAAGTTAAAAGGAATGTAGCAACACAAGATATACAAAATGGTGGAATTAAAATCCCTCACATAGCATCTTTTATTAATTCACTAAAACTAACATGGTTAAAGAAGTGCTATGCACAGACGTTCAGTGCAAAATGGAAACAAATTCTGATTAAAGATGTCCCACAGTTGAAATGCTACAGGAGTATGGGTCTTTGGTACTTAAAATTGGAGGTCGCCCAATAAAACATTTTTGAGAGATGTTTTTAAGAGCTATATAGAATTCTTTGAAAAAATCGATTCATACGACAATAAAGACATACTGATGGAACCCCTATTTTACAATAACAAATTCAAGATTGATGGAAAGGAATTCTATTTTGATGAGTGGGCAGAAGGAAATGTTTTCCATGTAAAGATTTACTAAAGAGGATGGTAAATTCATGAATGTTAATGAGTTCCAAAACATCTTGCAACGTCCAGTTCAAAGACTGAATATTTTTGGATGTGTAAGTTCTATTAAAGAATTCTTGAGGAAAAAGGAAATAAACTTAGAAAACAACAGTAACGAAGGAACTGAGCACCACAAAGCATTTAGCCAAATGATTCATGCTCCCAAGGGAACAAAAATATTTTATGAATACTGATTGGTAACCAGTGTTACCTAATGCATGTGGGGGATGGGAAAGAACTCTGCAAATGGAAATTCCTTGGGCAAATATTTTCATGGAAACAAAAAGAATAAAAGAAATAAGGCTAAAATGGTTTCAAATAAAAATTAATTATCGGGTTTTGGTGACAAATTCAATTTTTAACAGATATGGGAGTAACAGAAAACAACAAGTGTAGCTTTTGTGAAGATGTTAAAGATTCCATTTTGCATTACTTGTGGGAATGTCAACATGTGCAAAAGTTTTTGGACAGAATGTACAGAGTACATAAAAAGGAAATGTGCAAACTGTGATAGATTGGAACTAAACCAGTTACTTGTACTCTTTGGAAATGACAACAAAACAAAAAACAGACAACTGTTTTCTTCACATCTTATTACTAGCTAAGTATACTATTTATAAATGCAGAATAAGAAAAGTAAATCCAACACTTCAATTATCCTAAGAGATTTAAAAGAAGCTTATGAGATAGAGATAAATATGTATTCAACACCACTATGCAATATGATAAATTCGTACTGAAATGGGCATCATATACAAATTTGATACAAACTGATTAAGACAAAAAAAGTAAAGTACTGCTACAAAAGTTTGCTGTTGTTGTTGTTAGAAGTCATATACTACATACACACAAGTACACAATTTTTTGCCAAACGATGTATGGTTTTATATTAGCTCTGGTTGAACTAAGTCAACACTGACTATAAGATGATTGGTCTGTGATTACGCTTGTCCAGTTATATATTCATAACGGTATGTTGACAGCATGCTAAAGTTCTGCCTTCTATTTGTGATTAACTATTGTATAAAATGACTATAATCTAATGACATGCTGAGCATGTCTGCGTGGTTAACAAGAGAACGAAGTTTACATAAAGTCTATTATTAGTACTATACTAGATACTGACATTGTGTATGTGTTACATGACCAACCCCATACATGTAAGAATGATGACACATCTGTGTGCAAACCTTGTTCAACTGAAAAAAAAAAAATGGAATAAAAAAAAAAAAAATGATCAAAATGATTCAGCTAACAATGAATAACTCACATTTTAAAGTGTGGCAACCTCCCCCTCTATCACCCCCCCCCCCCCCCCCCCCCCCGAAATCTTACTTACCGAAGGCATAAAAACACCACCACCCAAAAAAAAAAAAAAAAAAAAAAAAAAAAAAAAAAAAGCCCAGGAAGAAAACAATTCTTCCTCACCTCCAAATGCAAGCCGAATCTCAGTGCGTTGCGTCGCTGGCAGCTGGTGGTGGAGGTGTAGAAGCTAGGGTCATGCTGCAGACCCAGGATGGTGTCAGCCGTGTGGCTCTTGCCGTTACCCTTCATCCCCACCACTACCAGCCGACATTCCTGGTCAGGAAACTCCGGCACTGTCCACCACACAGAACACAGGACAGTCTAGCTGTATGATGAAATGCATACCCAGTAAAAAGGGGCTATGTTGACCTCACGAATCAAGCACGTTACCTTCATTCAACTGGCCTGGGTTCATTTCCTGAAGTGGGTGGGGGAATGGGTGGGTGGGAGATCGGGCTTGTTGGGGTCAAGACAGCCAGGTCAGAGATGTTCTCTTCACCATCAACATTGGAGCAGCTACCGGCTGCCTCCAATCCTCTCTTTCATTCGAGATTTTAAAGTAAAATCACTACTGCAGTTGATGTTTTAAAGCAAAATCCCATGCAGGCCTGTGAACGCATGCAATGAACAAAATAAGCAGACTCACACACACACGCACGCACGCACGCACGCACGCACACACACACACACACGCGCCACACACAGATGCATAAAAAATCCATAAAATCATGGAAACTTGTGTCATCACTCCCTAAGACAGAAGCTGGCCACCTACAAACATCTTGGCAATCACAAACCCTGTTCAAAGAGTTATAGAAGTAGGAAGAACAAAATTCACAACAAACAACACAAACTCTGTTAGCAGAAACCCCAACACCAACTTGTGACAAAAACAAAAAAGAAGAAAGAAAGAAATATACAATGACATAAAAAAAAACATGCACCTTGTTACCTAGGAGCACGCTGAGAAAGGTAAAAGCTTGTGAACGGCGAGCGTAACAACATTTTGAGATGCACACAAAAAATACAGCTGACGAGTGACTAGTTAAGTGTGAGCAAACTGACAATTCATCACCAGTAAACAAAATGTAGATAAAAGAAAGAATAACATCAACAGGCACAAAAACCGTTTTTTGTTAACAATAAGCACATTAACAATTCATGATGAGGAAAAAAAAATGAACACATATATGCATGAGTACACTGGCAACAAAATTTGTGGGTGAGAAAATGACTCAAACAAGCACCTTGTTAATCAAGAGCAACTAGCTATACATGACCAAGAATAATCAACACAACCAGTACCTAACTAACTGTGAGCACATGGAAAGTTTAAGGCAAGAAAAATTAACTCTTGTCAGTTTTTAAGATTTTTGCATTTCACATGATGGATGTTCTTTTTTTTTGTAACATTCTGTGCACCATTTCTGAAATGTAGTATTTTTTTGTGATGAATGTGTTTTATTTCGGGTTTTCTAGGCGATACATTGCTTCAGAGAACAAAAATGTTGTTTTAAATACCATAATCCAGGAAGAAACTCGTCAATCACTGGTGATTGAAATTCAAGGGAAAGAACTGAAGAGAGTTAAGATAAACAATCACTTGGTTGCTTGCAACCATATCAATAATGTGTGACCAAGAATAACTCTCACACTCTCAGTACAACACTGTTAATCTGACAGTAAATGGTTTTCAGTCAGTCAGTGTATGTCAGTGTGTGTGTGTGTGTGTGTGTGTGTGTGTGTGTGTGTGTGTGTGTGTATGTCAGTGTGTGTATGTGCATGTGTGTGTGTGTGTGTGTGAGTGTGAGTGTGTGTATGTCCAGCCAACCGCAAGGGCCACATCAGGGCTGTCACCACGTTAAAATCAACTCACCAGTCATTTAAAAACAAGCAAACAAACAAACAACTTTCACACATCTCTTTAAATGACTTCTAGAAATGCACCAGAAACTTCGTTAAAATCTTTTATCCATAAAATCTTAAATCAGATGAAAAATGTTAATCTCTCTCAAAAACCCAAAGATCACGTCAGGTGGGACATCTCTGAACAGGATTTTCATGGACTCTGCTGTAAAATGTTTGTGTTTCACATTATGCAAGTCCCAACACTCTAAAAGAATATGTTTCATTGTGAGTGGCACATGACACGGAATGCACCATGGAGCTTCTTCACTCTTTAAAAGGTAGGAATGGGTAAAATACGAATGGCCGGTGTGCAGCCGGTACAGAATTGTTTCTTCTTTACGACCACAAGACATAGATGAGAGGAACTCCTTAAGGTATGGACGGACCTGAAAGAGATTGTTGTCCGTCTATGTATTCCAATCCTCCTGCCAGAGGTCTCTGACATAATCGGTAATTTGGGGTTTCAGACCTGAGCAGGGGATGTATATGTTGGACAGTTTCTCTCTTGTGGCATTCTTTGACCAAATGATCAACCATTTCATTCCCTCCGATGCCAACATGACCAGGAACCCAAGCCAGAATAATGTAACCCTCCACTTTCAACTTGGTAAAAAGTTCAAAGAAGTGTAAAAGTTCCGGATGCTGAAGGTTGTGGCCAGCTATGGCCTCCAAAGCTGACAGTGAATCTGACAGAACCAGAAAGTCCCTCTTCTTAGATTGTGAGATTGTCCTCCGTGCCAGAGCCAGAGCTGTAAGTTCAGCAGAGTAAGCAGAAGCATCCGAAGGATTATGTTCTAACAGTATTTGAGGAGCACCAGGGCAATAGGCTGCACAGGCCACTCCATCTTCAGACTTGGAACTGTCAGTGAAAATTTTCTCTGATACGATGGGAGTTTTGAACAGAGCTCAGCATACAACGCCTTGTATGCCAGAGAGCTGGTAGACTCTTTGCGAAAAAATGCAAGATCAAAACGAATCTCTGGTGTGAAAAAGGCCCACACAGGCTCATCTGGAAACTTGGAAAGATCGGGACACACTCCTAGGTCTAGACCTGCATTCCGCGCATGAGGCTGCACACGAAGACCAAACAGTGGAATACAGTTTGGGTTGTTTTCGAATTTGCTTTGAAACTGAGGATCAAGGACACAGTCATGGGCAGGGTTTTCCAGTTCCAAGAACAGTGTGATATAGTAGTTCAAAGATAGTTTCAGCCTGCGGTTGGACAGTGAGAGTTCACCTGCCTCTGCATACAGGCTGTACACAGAGGTGGTGCGGAATGCTCCAAGACAGAGATGAAGCCCTTGATGGTGGATAGGGTCCAAGAGTTTTAGGTAAGACAGTCTTGCAGAGCCATACACAGCACATCCATAGTCCAGACCAAGGCTCTGTAGAGGTGCAGCAAAGTTTTCTTATCAGCGCCCAAGTCAGTGGGTCCTACGACCCGTAGAATATTCAGAGCTTTCTGGCAAGAAGTTTTGAGGTTTTTAATGTGGCTGAGAAAGTTGAGTTTTTGATCAAAAATAACCCCCAGAAATTTGGCTTCCATAACAGCTGGAATGGTGGACTTATCCAGAAGAATCTCAGGATCAGCAAAAAAAAAAACTGACGAAAATTGTGAAAATGGACTGACTGGGTTTTGGTACGTGAGAAGGTAAACCCGTTTTTCCTTGGCCCACTGTTGAATTTTGTTGACACAAAGTTGGAGTAAATGCTGTACGCTGGCATAAGAAGCTCCAACTGTGTACAGCGCGAAGTCGTCACCGAACAGAGAGGACTCAGAGCCCTGGCTTACTGATTTCACAATGTCGTTGATTTTAATGCTGAAAAAGGCAGAAGAAAGATGCTACCCTGAGGTACACCCAACTCCTGCACATGGATGTCCGAGAGTGTGATGCCAACACGCACCTGGAACTGTCGATCAGCCAGAAAGTTTTTGATAAACAGAGACAGATAAGCACGAAAACCAAGTTTGTGCAAATCCATAAGAATTCCTGATTTCCACGTGGTGTCATACGCTTTTTCCAGGTCGAAAAAGATAGCAACCACATGCTGCTTATTGACAAAGGCATTGCGGATGGCGGTTTCCAGATGGACTAAATGGTCAACTGTCGAGTGGTACTTGCGGAACCCGCACTGTTCACTGGCCAAAAGGCCATTGGTTTCCAGCTTCCACGTCAGACGGGAGTTGACCATCTTTTCCATCAGCTTACAGAGGCAGCTGGTCAGAGCTATTGGGCAATAGTTTGATGGGTTGGTAGGGTCCTTTCCAGGCTTTGGGATTGGAATGATCTGGGCTTTCTGCCAGGAGGGCAGGAAGCACCCTGTGGTCCAGATATGGTTATAGACTTTGAGAAGGGTCTGGAGACAGCTTTCTGGAAGGCGTTTCAAAACCTGATAATGAATGTCATCCAGAACAGGGGCAGAATCATTGCAGGTTTGCAAAGCTGATTTAGTTTATTGATCGAACAAGGAAGATTGTAAGCTTCAGAGTTGTCTGATGTGAAACTGTATGAAGATTTCTCTCTGATTTGCTTGTTTCTTAGAAAGGCTGCAGATTTATTTGAAGATGAGGAGTTTTTTTTGAATGGTGGAGGCCAACACATTGGCAAAAGTTTGTTTGTCAGTGACCAGAGCATCGGCAAGTTTCAGGTGATGAATAGAAGGGTTGGTGTTCTTCCCTTTGATTTTTCTGATGATGTTTCCAAACTTTTTTCTTTGAAGTTTTAGATGTCAGCCCGGAGCAGAAGTTTCTCCAAGACTGACGTTTACTGATTTTGAAAGTGTGTCTCAATTTGGCACAGAGTTTCTGATGGGCTTGAGCGTTGAAGGTCGTTGGTATACCCGACGCTGAGCCCTTTTGCGTACCTTTGAGATTTATTGGCAGTCAGAATTAAACCAGGGTGTTTTGGGCAGTTGGAGTTTGTCGGAAGACATTGGAATACAGGTTTTAGCACAGTTTATCACATTATTGGTCAGAGATTCTGCTGGGTCTGGACTCTGAAGAAGATCAATTTCCTGGAATTCTTTTGAAATATTGGTTGCAAAAAGATTCCAGTTTGCCTTCTTATAATTAAGACGTTGTGAGACAGAGGCGGTTTCAGTTAATACGGGTTTTAAAAGAACAGGGAAATGGTCACTTCCGTGCAGATCGTCATGGTCAGACCACTCATAGTCCAGGACCAGCGAGGGGTCACAAACTGACAAATCTAAACACAAAAGTGAACCTGTGGAAGAGTGGAGGTAAGTTGTTCCATCGTTCAGACAACACAAATCAAAGTCTGAAAGGACATCTTCAAGAAGCAGACCTCTGGATGACGAATTCACACTACCCCAACGGGGTTTGTGTCCATTGAAATCATCCAACAGCAAAAAAGGCTGAGGAAGCTCTCCAATCAGACCGACAAGGTCCTGACGACAAACCGGGACAGAAGGTGGCAGATAGAGTGAGCAAATTGTAATAGTCTTGTGAACAGTGACTCTCACAGCTACAGCTTCAAGGGAGGTAGTCAGAGAGCGACAGGACTAAACAGCAAAAGTTTTATGTAAAAGAAGGGCAACACCGCCCGACAGTCCCAGTGTGGATGGTTGTGCAGGCTTGGAAAGAATATTAAAGCCAGAAAGAGTAAAGGTCTTCTGGCTTTGAATTTTAGTTTCTCAAAGAGCTACGATGTAAGGTTTTAATGTTTGACACAGAAGCTGCAGCTCCTCAATGTAAGCCACGGATATTCCAATGGATTATTGTACTGTCCATGGTGCAGAGAATGAATAGGACAGAAATCAGGTCATCTCCTCGTCATCGTCTGCATTCTGTGGAACGAATTTATTGGTAAGTTGGACTGGACTGTTTGGGTCTTCAGACCTGCTGCTGGCAGACTTGCCCACAGGTGAAGAAGGCCTGGATTTTGGAGATGGTGGGAGGTTTCTTTCTCATCTCCACCATCTCCACACTTGGTTGAACTCCCTTGCCCGCACGGGCACTGCTCACACAGAAGTTTGAGGTGGGAGAGCTGGCTTTTTAATCTGCCCAGCAGCAGATGGAGTAGACTGCTGGGCAGTCTAAGGGGTGGCGGATTATTTGCCTCCACCAGGGGCACCCACTTTGGATTGGGAGGTGGTGGCTTTGCTGTGTGTGTATGTCAGTGTGTGTGTATGTATGTGTGTGTGTGTGTGTGTGTGTGTGTGTGTGTGTGTGTGTGTGTGTATCTGTGTGTGTGTGTGTGTGTGCATGCATGAGTGTATGTGTGTGCATGCGCATACATGCTTGTTTGCACACCCAAGTCTGTGTGTTTGTGTGCGAGTACGAGAGTGTGTGTGTGTATAGGTGTATGGTCATCAGCAAGTGAATTCAGCTGGTCAATATAGATTTTACAAGCCAACTATTGACCATACCACAGCAATTTCAGCACAATACCAATCAAAAAAAAGAAAACATCTTTGCCACCATTGTGGATATTCTTACAGATGTTGCTATGGTTCTTGCAACCATGCCGAGAAAACAGACCCAGAAAACAGACCGCAAATTTGAACTGTTTTCCTCTTATGTTGAACAGGGTGGTAACTGGGTATATGGTACCCTGGGGGATGAGACCACTTCCTTGTAGCCATACTCCATGTCAAAATGACTGAGTTTAGCTCAAAAACAAAAACAGTTTGTCATAACGATAAAATACACATGCACAAATCCAAACACTGTGTTATGCAGACTTACACCGCCAATCACAGCGATTAAGTGCTGCAAAGGTGAGCATTGATTTTTGTGGCCAGTCGTTTTAACGATCATCATCATTACTGTTCTTTTCTGCCTCACCTTCATCGTCTGTTGATGCAGCCAGCACACTGTGGTCCAGTGCTGAACAATCTGCAGCAGCCCCAGCTCCAGCCATATTCTCTGTGCTGTCTGATACTCCTCTGATCATCGTTTCTCTCTCTCTCTCTCACCTGGAAAATCACCGAAAGGTAAAGTTGTAAACTGCAAGGAGCAAAACATTCCCCAAGCTTGAAGCTAGCTATGAAGACAAGCCTAAACCTCTCTGGTTAAAGAAGAAAGTGTTGAAAGTAAAATGGAAGAAATATCCCATTTTCAAAGATGTTTTCACTACCAAAAACAAGGTAAATATGGTCTTCGCTATAAACAAAGGACAAAAAGATGTACCCAACAAATTAATGCAGTCTAAAAGAAATATGGAAAAATTAGCGAAAAAAATTGTAAACTGTACCCCAAGTTTTGAAACTATATACGAGAAGATAAGAGTTGAAACAGGTATCAGCCCATTCACTAAAGACGACAGAGATATTGATCTATTAGACAAGGATTAAGTTAACACAAAATATAAATATTTCTCATGTATTTTTACAAACAAAAACCTAGAATATATTGTGTCTGCAAAATCAATAGTCTGGTCAGATAATTAAACAGCGACATGTGTAATGGTCACCCCAAAAGTGGTCGACAAATGAAACAAATGAGCTAAATCATGTAAGACTTATTACTGTTGTTAAGCATCCTCTTCTTTAAATAAATCTAAACAGAAGCTGTTTCCATAGAATGCAAGGAAGACAACTGTTGCAGCTGTACTTTTAAAAATGTACAGAGTGGCCCAGGGAACCGCAGACCAGTCCGTTTGACTCCAGCAACCTGCAGAATATCTGACGCAATGATCGGAGATGTTACTGTGGTCGTGTGGCCAGAATTAAATCACCTGCAGATTGTCAGCATGGCTTCTGCAAGCGTAGATCTTGCGTCGCCAAACTTCTGCATATGATGGAAGATCGAAATAAAAAAGGAAATTAGACAGAGCTACAAATACTGATGTTATTTTTTTTTTTTAATTATCTAAAAGTGATGGTGACTGTTCCCCATGAAAGAATGCTTATCAAACTACACCACCATGGAGTAACAGGTCATTCATTATCTTAGATAAAAGATATCTTTTAAAAAAAAAAACAAAGTAGCAGTTGGTCAGAACTGGATGAAGGTGGTTACAGGTTATGGAAGAAAAATCTCTGCACAGCCTAAGACATGATGACAATGGTGTTACACTAAAGTTACAAAATGCACAAACAATAAAGATTTTGGTGTCATATTTGATAAAGGCTTGAATTTTGATAACCATATTCATAATCCAGTCAACGAATCAAGTGAAATGCTTGATATCATAGAAAGAAACTTTTCTTTCATACAGACACATCTCTGAACTCGTACAAGGGACTACTAATAAGACCACATCTGGAACATGGAAACACTTGTTTGTTTTCG
>JADBJO010000646.1:565000-567590 GCA_016801955.1 Conus betulinus | reverse complement strand
GCTCCACTGTTTGTTTTTCATGACAAAGGGGGCATGAAGGATCGTCTGTTTTTCCCCAGTTCACCAGGTTTGCATTTGAAGGCAGAAGGTCATATGCAGATCTGAGAATGAAGCTGATCCTGAGAGGGGCCATGTGCCAAATGTCATTCCAAGTGAGACTTCTTTGGAGTGCATTCTCCCATGTTGTCCATTGCCCTTGCTGGCTCTGCTAGACTGCTTTTTGGAGTCTTTGTTGGTCTTCTCTTTTTCTCATCTCCTGAATCATCATGTCTCTTTTGGCTTTTCCCTTTGGCCTTTGACCACCATTCAGTTTTGGTCACCCTCAAACCTTGTCTATTGGTCTGTGTGTGTCCTGTTATTTCTCTGATCTTGAGACTTTCTTTTGCAGAATCCATCGCCTCTTGAACTTCCATTTTCTGCCTGTCTTCAGCTGGGGCTTGATTGCTTCAACCACCTTGTCTCCTGAGTCCTCCAGCATGCTTTGAAGTCTGATCTTCCCTGCTTTATATTCCTCCAGGATGGATTTCAGTGGTAGTTTCAGCTTTGCTTGGCGACAGTATAGCGCTATGTTAGTCAGACAGGGTGGGACACCAAGGCCATTTCCTTGTGAACTTGTTGATTTTGGATTCCATTGCCTCCACTATGCTGGTGCAGATGTCGTATATCATCAGAGGCCATAGGAGCTTTGGTATCAGCATGAACTGCAGACACCAGACCTTGTATTTGCCAGGGAGCCCACACTGGTCAATGGTCTCCAAACCTTCTTCCGACATCTGTTTGGTTTCTTTTGCTCTTCGTGTGTCTTTCAGCGTATCATCATACCATCTTCCAAGGCTCTTGACTGGCTCTTCTGTACTGTTGGAATGGTCTGGTTGGCAACACTGAAGACCACAGATTCGGCCACTTTTCCTTTCCTCAGTGACAGACTCCGTGATTTCTTTGGCTTGAACTTCATTCTGGATGAGGCAACTATGTCGTCCAGCCTCTCCAGCACATGACGTGTCTCGTCTTCTCTGAATGAAATCACTGTAGTGTCATCCATGAAGGCCTGAGAGGGGGCATCTTGTATCCATCGCCAAAAAAACTAAGAAAATTAAAGAATGGCAAAGCTGCCGGACCCAACGAGGTTATCGGGGAAATGTTAAAAAAAATGTGGGAGAGCCAGTTGTTGATTTTTTCGTCAAGCTATGTAATACATTATTTGACAAGGGTGTTTTTCCGGAAAAACTGGACAAAAACCATAGTAGTCCCTTTATTTAAAAAAGGAAATCCAAATGATCCAAGCAACTACAGAGGCATATCTTTATGTGATACAAGTAGCAAGATCTATAGCACTATAATAAACAACCGTCTACAGGAATGGATAGAAGAGCAAAACCTTACAGGTGAACATCAAGCAGGATTTAAAAAAGGTTATTCCACTATCGATCATATGTTCACGCTGGTAGGTAGCCTTAATACAAAAACAATTTTGTATGAATCGTAAACTTTATGTAGCTTTCATTGATTTTGAGAAAGCTTTTGACTCTATAGAAAAAAATTTTACTGTGGCCTATTCTTTTAAAAATGGAATAAAAGGTAAGCTTTTTCGGTGTATTAATAGCATGTACATAAACGTCAAAAGTAGAGTTCGATCTGGAGATAAATTAACAGATTACATCAACTGTACACGGGGAGTGAAACAAGGTGATGTTACCAGTCCTGTATTGTTTTCACTATTCATTAATGAACTGGCATTAGAAGTAATCAGGTGTGGGAGACATGGTGCAAGGTTCACATATATGATTTTTCTGAATTATTCATTTTGTTATTGGCAGATGATGTAGTTCTATTGTCTGAAACCGTTGTTGGATTACAGACGCAGTTTAATAGTCTACACCGCGCAGCCTCAGAATTTCATTTGAATGTAAACATGACCAAAAGCAATATAGTGGTGTTTAGAAAAGGTGGATATTTGGCCGACAGAGAAAGGTGGACTTATAATGGGATCCTAATACCTGTGGTGAATATATACAAATACTTGGGGGAATCTATTTTTCTACTACTAGGCTGAGTTTTACTGCAGCATGCCGGGATCTTGTGTGAGCAGAGCCAAAAGGGCTTTATTATGTGTTTTGCAAAATTTGTCCAAATTGAAGAATAATTCTCTTGATCTTTATCTGAAGTTATTTGATGCTCAAATTCAAAACGATTGTTCAATATGGTGCCGAGATATGGGGTTTGAAAATGCAGCTCTTTATCCTGAAAAAATCACACATGTTCGCACTTAAAAGATTTTTAGGAGTGGAAATGAGAACACCAAATGACCTCATTTATGGGGAGACGAACAGGTATCCTATATATATCAATTCAATTGTGCAGTGTATGAGATACTGGTTAAAATTAACACGACTAGAAGAGAGTAGATTACCACGGAAAGCCTACAGAATGTTATTTGACTTAGATGCACGGAATAAAAGAAATTGGGTCTCAAATGTTAGATGCAAATTATATACGTATGGTTTTGGTTACGTATGGGAGAACCAAGGTGTTGAAGAAATACGTCAATTTTTGTATCATTTTAAAGACAGATTGACATTGTGTAGGTGGC
>JADBJO010000646.1:560000-562500 GCA_016801955.1 Conus betulinus | reverse complement strand
GCCACCAGACACACAGAGACGGCATCCACCCAACACCTAGGGGGTCAAGTGTCCTTGCAGCAAACGTTGGACGGCATGTAAGGGAACTGTTGTGGGAGAAAACCAAAGAAGACTGCCAGACTGCGGAAGCAGAAGCAGAAACGCCCCAGAAACTATCAAGACTTCAGAGGTTACCAGCCCTTCCTCGGAACCAGAGGTCCCTGGTGGAACATGTTTGATGATGTCCTTGGCCCAGAGTGGTTCTAAATCAACAACTGAGAGACATCTAGTGCAGTTTTTTAGGAGGAAATTTTATTTATGAACTCTGTTCCACCCACCTTAAGCGATACTTGTTATTCTTTCCGTTATCGAGCATTTTCAAAGAGTATGTGTTTTATCTAAGTGGGCTACAAGTCTACATTAATTTTGACAGTGAATTCATTTTCCCCCTTAACTATTCCCTCCCTCCTGTTTTTCGTCATTTTAAAGTCAGAAAGCAATTGTATTTAGCTTGCTTTCCCACACCTGCCTGTTTTCATGATGTCATCTATGAAAGTAATGCAAAGGAATGTTAGATCTGTTTCCACAAATTTGCCACATATCTCATTCAACATCTGGCGATTAACGTGTACCAAGCACTTGTTTTGCAATCGCTCAACGTGAAAAAGAAACAAACTGCCCAATTTACCAGGTTTTTATATCCACCTGTATATGAGCAAGTTGAAGATACTTCCAAAATCAGTGCAGCTATATATATTAAAGAAGGGATAGATTACAAAGTACGACCTCCCCCTGCACCAAATAATAAGCTCACACGGTTTACATTTCTGTGCAGCTCAAGTAAAATTTAATGAAAATCATATAATAAACATAATTTCTGCGTACTTACCTGAAGGACCCAATGAATTTGACACAGAATAGTTACATACTCTTGAAGATAAAGAAAAGTGGCTGGTAGCAGGGGATTTTAACGCTCATTCCCCATTCTGGGATAAAGATTGTGCATCAGTTACTAGTAACCGCTTTGTTGAAAATATTGTCGTTGTCTTGTTTTTGTATATGCTTAACGATGGCCGCATCACTAGAATTCCGGACATCTCAACACACAGGGCATCAGCAGTTGATTTAACTTTGGTATCTCCTGTCCTAGCCCCCAGAATGTAACTGGAATACCTTTAACGATACTTTGGGAAGCGATCATCTTCCTATTATTATAAACATTTAATGAAATGACAGAGACTTGTGAATCTCACGTAGACAAAATTTCAAAATATAATTATAAAATTGCTGACTGGGAGAAATTCAAAAATAGTCTGGATGCTTGTCATACTTAAAGTGTTGATACTGATAACATAGACCAATTATATTCATACTTTACGTGTGCCATTCTTAAAAGCTGCTGCTGATGTAGCAATTCCAAAGTTCCATCCAGTCAAATCAAACAAACATTCAGGAAATATATTGGTGGACACCAACCTGTGATGCAGCCGTAAATAATAAGAAATCAATGTTTAAGATATATCTAAAAGACAAATCACCAGAGAATCTAATTGCTAAAAAGAAAAGCAAATCATCATAGCAATATGGTAATAGCGCAGGCGAAAAGGCAATACTGGTCCTCTTTCTGTACAAATGAAATTTCTAACCATACAGATCTCCAAAAAGTTTGGAAAAAGTTTCATGAAATGAAAAAAAAGGTGTGAAATTTGCCATCTTGTCCTATAAGACTGAAGAACAAAGAATTTCCGTCAAACTCAGAAAAAGGCAGAATTATTCGCTGATATGTTTTCAGACTCTATGCGTCTAGAAGGTCTGACCCCTAAAAAATAAAACATATAGAACTGAAGAAGAAGGAAAAGATGAATACAAAGATCCAGTTAGTGACAACAGTCACTTCATCAATGCCCCAATTACTTTTGATGAAGTCAAAGATGCACTTATATCTCTTCCTAATAAGAAATCATCTGTAGGATTAGATATAGTTTCTAATGATATGCTTAAACACTTGCCAGATAACTTTGTTTTATTGTTGCACAAATTGTTTCAGAAATGTTGGGTTGAGGGTGTTATACCAGAACACTGGAAACAGTCTGTCATCGTGCCTATTTTAAAGCATGGTAAAACTCCAGTGGACAAACATAGTTACAGGCCAATTGCTCTAACCTCACATACATGTACACTTCTGGAGAGGATTATTTTAAGAAGAAGATGGTTCATTATTGTGAAGTAAATAAAATCATTCCCATTAACCAAGCAGGCTTCCGGAAAGGCAGGTCTGCAATCGATAATTTGGTGAAACTTACAACAAATATAAAACAACAGTTTGCGAGAAGAAAAAAAACGTTATTGCAACTTTCTTTGATATCAAGAAAGCCTATGACCAAGTCTGGCATGCCAAGCTTCTTTATAAACTTAAACAGTCTGGTTTATCGGGTCATCTATACCATTTTATTAAATGCTTTTTGAGAGTAAAAGAAGTATACAGGTTAGAGTAGGGAATTCATATTCAAATTTCAGATCT